>VDFB02105785.1:356752386-356816343 GCA_007258455.2 Sequoia sempervirens
CCATCTAGCTGATCTGTATTTTAATCCACTTTGATTTTTTCTTGATATTTCTTTAACTATTTGGGCTTACAAATATTCACATTTGGCACATTTACTGAGCTTAGTGAGCTACATGTGGCATTGAATCCCTCTTCTTGATATTTCACACAATTGTTGCTCATCAATTTTTGAGGGACAAGGACTACAATGCAATTTATACCACTTGTGCAGCTCTTTATCATAATTGTGATCCTGAAACAGTTTCTCAACTTTTGAAACTAGGAAAACTTGTAAAATATTTTCATCAGTTTCATTAATGTTAGCCTCTACTTCATTATCATTATCCTTACTCAATGTTGTGTAGCCAGATGAATATAGGGTGCATTAGATATGCTTTCTCTATCAGTCACTTGTCTTGAAATAGTCCTACAGTTAACCCTAGAATCAAGGTTGTGATACCCTCCTCCTTGTGGCCCCTTTAAAAAACCCTGTAAGAACATCAAAATTAAGAATCATAACTTGTTATTTAATTTTTTACTATTTTCTTTCTGATGATGTGAACATGATCTAAAACATATACACAATTAATTTCAAAATAATATTTTAATTTTTCAAAATTCTAACTAAAAAATTTATGGTGCTACACAAACATCATATATGTACATACCTTTTCCATTGCAAATATGAAACATACTCCTGTTGTGCTTGTTTTCTGATACCTGCATTAGTGTTGGATACAATTACTAATTTTCAAGATTTCAAAGCTATCTTGCATTAAATAACTAAATTTTCATATTCGGGCACCTATAGTGGCTAAACCATAAGGAATTTGAAGATGGTGCAAACAAGAGTCTCATCAAATTTTGTCTATAGATTCTAAAAATATTTTTTTCAAATTTTTTGGAATCAAATTGCACTTCTTTTTCCATCTCCCACAATTTTTTTTTTTATAGAAAACAACATTTTTAAAAAGTGACGCACACCGTATAACACATAACTTTTTCCAAGTGAAGGATAAAATTATAATTTTCAAATTTAGATTTGTAACTCTGATATCTAGTGCTTCCAATTTTTGTTAGATAGTTTTTATTGAATATTTGTTCTTAATCAAGTTTCAAAGTCAAACCAATTATAATTCAGACACAACGCGACCATATAACGTGTAACCTTTTTTGTATATGTCAATTTTTTTTTTTAATTTTTTGTTGGATCAAGGACTTCAATATCTAGTGCACTCATATTTTTCTTTTTCTTTTTTTGATAATCTTCTATTTTTCCACATGTGAAGAAAAAATAAATTCATTTTCGATGAAAAACCTATGTTTAATGTGTAAAACTTAAAAAACAAATACATAAAACCAAAACATATTAAAATTATATTCATTGATAGCTTGTTCTGAGGAATACCATAATCATTTCAAATAAATTTTAAATGAATTCATTTGATCCCCAAAAGCTAACCAAAAGTGATTTTTTATCAGCATTTTGATAGGTGTAAAGGAGACGCATTTATAGGTATGGTTTAAAACTAATGAGGTTCTATCCAAGGGGGTTTGATCTAAGGTGATTTGATCAAACCATCTTCAATTGGAATCCTTAAAATGGAACTTTTTAAGGCTTAAATCATTATATTTTCTAAAAATATGTGATTTTAGCTAAAATCAGTTCCTCTCAAGAATTGTAAACCACTATTATGACAGGTAAATATATTAAGATAATACTACAAATTTGTAAGTCTTTGTAACAACTACCCCAATGAAAAAGACAATTTCTACACAGTTTTTGTTTTCTTCATCATCATGCAAAATGTATTACATAGAAGGTTAGATCATATATATGTTAATGGAGATTAGCTTAAGAAGTATAACCTCATGTCAGTTACATAATTTCCATTAGCACAACTTGATGCCTTAATAAAAAAGAATGTTGCTAACTAGATTGCACATACCTTCATGATGGTGAATTGGTTTATCTATAAGACCCCACTTGATCTAGTCATGGTGGGGTGCAAACTGATCCCAACCAAGTGGATTCAACCCTATCCACCCATCCAAGCAGATTATGTGTTCTGCAATGAGAGAGAGAGAGAGAGAGTTGTCCTTCCAACTCGTAAGCTATGAGAAAAAATGTCTTCCTAGTGACCCTCTTCCCAAGGTGCACCTAGAGCTGTGGTAAGCTTATAATTACTTTCTCAACAGTTCTAAAGATTCATAGGGAGTTAGTTTTATCTACTTTAGCTTGCTGAGAATCCACCTTCCAGTTGTTCATCTAATCAGCTAAGCAACCAAGGGTAACCATCGCTGGTGCAGAATGCTCCTATACTAATGACCATCTCAAGTTTCAAGTATTTCTTCTATAATCTTGTCCATCTCGAGCTTAGTGCTGCCCCTAGACTATTTTCCATCTCGATCTTAGTACCGCCCCTAGACCTCGTCCATCTCGAGCTTAGCACTAACCCTAGACTATTCTCCATCTCAAGCATATACTGCCCCTATTCTTTTGTCCATCTTGAGCCTAGTACTACTCCTAGACTACCATCCATCTCGAGCAAGTACTATTCCTTAGCTCAGGCTTAGCGATGGACTTGAAGTAGGTTCCCAACTCAAGCTCAATAGGTTCTCGTCTTAATTGCAGCCATGTATGGCATTAATAGTTATTTTGCTAAGAGCAATACATACTCTTAGACTCCATATGGTAGAGGGTAAGGTAACTCCTCATCCCATCATATAGTATACCTTGATTCTTACTATACTTAAAGGAGTAAATTAAGATGTAAACTTGTAAGGGCTGCATTCTCATAAGCCATTGGAGTATTCATTCAATTGAAAAGGACCACCCTATCAATCAGTTGATCATAACAACTATGAACACTTTAATGAATGACTAACCTATCAACGAACTAAACCATGCTTTTGAGAAGATTTACCTAGAGCCAAAATCTAACATATTTCCATTTATTTGCACAAATTTGACCAGCACCATTGCTTAAGGAAAAATCAGACCACTAGTCACTAGAAGAATGAGTTACCTTATTCCTTGTATCTAATTTGACCAACATTATTGATAAACAAAAATAGTCCCTTAAAGTCTATAGGAAAATGTGCTCAAGATTAATTTAGTGAGTTATTCAACGAAATTAAGAACTTAATATTGTTCCAATGTAGTTGACATATTCCTATGAGTCTAAACCACCTAACGTAGTAAACTTAATTGGCATCTATTAAAGCCTACTCGAATGAGCTGCCACAACTGATCCAAGCTTATTGTCAACACACTAGTACCTATGGTTATTAGGTGATTAGCTATTTCCACTTATCGGACAGCAATCTAAGTATGCATAAATAATTGTTTCCCTTTCCAAAATCTACTTAAGAGAAAGATATTAATTACTCTTCCTTATATTTATAAACATGACATATATAGACACTTGCAAAAGGCATATTTCTACCATTATCCAATCTTCACTAGCATGTTATTTGTTTCATGTTTTCAAATTGGATTAATAAACTCTATACTCTCATCCTTTGTCAAATCATTTGTTGTCCTACTAGTTTCATTAGCTCCAATACAAATCGAGAAGTTGAACACACCTCAATTTGGAAAAAACAAACGAAACCTCTAGCCACAAGATTATATTATAAACTTAAATTTATCATTTCACTAATATGTCTAAATTCTATATTAGTTATAAGACATCCTTGTAAATGTATAGAAAAGTAAAACTATGGCTTAATCATTTAGTCCATATTTCCTTTTTCCAACAGCCAAAAGACTCAAAAAAATCTTATTGAACTATTGTACTAGTGCTACCTTAAGCAATCTATAGAGTTAAGTTTCTTGCAGCTATAAGAATTTTACTTCTATTTTTTTTTTAAATCAGGAAAATGGGTGAAAGAAATAGCATGCTAGGTAAGGGAATGAGAAATAAGAGAGAAAAAGAATCAATGTTAATTTTCAGGGACTTCACAAGATGCCAGGCTAAGGAAAGGAACAACAACATTAGATTCTGAAAAAAGAAAACCCATATTAGAGCAGAAGTCTATAGCATCCCATTTTCACATATCATAATGCTTTATGTCTCAGCTATTATTATGCAACCTAGCAATGCTATGCTTTAGATTTTTCCCCTACTCCTGTAATTTATCTGCTATTGTAAACCAAGAAATGCCATTTCCCAATAATTTCTCAAATAAAACTCTAAAAGAGGTGAGACAACAAAGAACATTTCCAGAAGTTTAAAAGAAATTGATATTTTGAAGGCGAGGATAGTTTTACATTAAAGTTACAATATCACGGAAGATTAATTGCAAAAGAAAAGAAAGGAAGATAAAACTTGAGATGTGATGACTTAAAGAAGAAAAGAAGAATTCCCTAGCTGCCCAACTCTGGTCTCCTCTTTGAAACATGTCCCTACTTCAACCATGCCCTTTGTTTCATCTTCTTCTCTTTATCCAAATGCTCTCTTCCCAAAATGAGACACTACCAATCTAGTTAAACAAGAAATGGATGAGGGTTTTCATGGCATACTAGTCAAAACTTCTTCCTGCCATTGGTGGTGGTTGTAGGGGTTGCCAGACCTCCTAATGCCTCTGATCTCCTCCTCCTCAACAAGCTTCTTCCTTCTTGGTCGATATTTTTTCCTTTGGTGTTGTGTTAGCTGCCTTCTTCTCTCGTGAAAGCATCCGCTTCATTTTCTTGCATCCTTCTCTTTTCCTTTCCATATTTGCTCGATGATAGACTTTATTTCTTTCTTCATTTGATTTAATTTGATGGGAATCTTAGATTATACTTCTCTTATAAATGTCAATTTAGTGAATGACATTTCAAATTATGGTTTTTTTTTTTTCTTCTTTTCAACACCTATCTTTTTTCTTTTAGGTAATATTCATGGTGAGTGTTTATTTATTCATTGTCTTTAAATTGTTATTTTAATAATGTAGCTATCAAATATATAATTTATAATTTTATTATTTGCTTATATAACTTAATTTATTTATTAACCTTTAGATATTTATTTATTTTAATTTACCCCCTTCTCTAATAGACCTTAATTGAATCTACCAAATTGAGCATTGTCAAATAATCGAGATATTTAAGTGGACCTAATGGCTCAACCTAGCCAAGTTAAGTAACTCTAGCAAAATATATATATCAAAATCCTAGGTTGAATGAACCTCAAGCTACTGGAATCTACAGACAAGGCCAACACTAGAATGACATACCAATTGTTTATCTCTTAGTCAACGAAACCACATAATTCATCTCACTTTGCACCCCTACTACTTGCATCCAATGACAAGCCTCACATAAATACAACTGTTAGTGTAATTAATATTTAATTACACTTGCATAACTTTACTTAGGTAATATTTAATTCCTAGGTTAATTATTCTCATCCTTATCTTGTTGAGCTATCTTGTTGCTCAAGATAAGATTAGCGTTATGCATATTTTCTTTTATAAAGAAAATCATATCTTGTAATTATTGAATTCCTGAATAATATTATTTTGCACATCTTTTTGCAAAGCTTTAATTTTTCTTTTTTTCTCTTTTGTGGAAGGTTATTTTCTATTTGCATTTTAGATCTTGGTTTCTAACATGGTATTAGAGCCTCAATTTGCAACCCCTTCTCAGATTTTTTGAGAAAATCATTGTAGAGTCATTCGGGATTCCTTGAGGGTATCATGCCTTGAGTTCATCTATGCAGCGTCTTGGATCAGATCAAGCTTCACCATTGGATTTAGAGCGCTGGAAAAAGTTAGGATTGGATTTTGTTTTACAGATTTTTGCCATCATTTGCCAGATCTATGAGGGTTTCAAGTTGAGAGATTTCTTACAAGCTCTGGAGGTAGCTGATTTTTCAGGGCACTTTGGGCACAAACGGAGGTCACCATCGTGTTTGCAGCGGCCAAAAACCCTAAGAATGCATGCCATTTCATTGATTTTGGTGTAGTTGATCTGGAAGGAAAAAAAGTTTTGCCTGGGGGGCTGTACAGCCTCCCCAGCGTGCAGTCCGAGGCAAAAATTTCAAAAAAATAAAATAAAAAATTGAATTTTTTTCACACGCTCTGACACCTCCCATTCAAAAGACCTCTACCACCCTAGCGACACCCGATGGCCACTAGGAGCAGCGGCC
The DNA here is from genome assembly GCA_007258455.2 of Sequoia sempervirens. NCBI lineage: Eukaryota > Viridiplantae > Streptophyta > Pinopsida > Cupressales > Cupressaceae > Sequoia > Sequoia sempervirens. The sequence goes on from VDFB02105785.1 coordinate 356,758,502, forward strand.
ACTAGTCTGCCATTGGCTCCTCTAGTCCTCGCGGGCCCCTCTATAGAGCCAACAGTCATATGGGGGACTGGGCACTATGCTTCCAACCCTCGGCAAACCCCTTCTGCACTCTGATGGTCATATTGATGACCAGGGGCTAAGCCCAGCCTCTAGACTGCCAGCTCCTGGTCGTGCACAAGACCAGGGGCCGAATTTTTTTTAGCCCCCTAGGGGTCCTACAGGCCTTATTGGGCCTTTTGGAGCAACTTTCACTAAATCAGGTGTATTTTTTGCATACGATGTTTGTTTTTTGCAAACAAGATACTGTTGGAAAGATGTTTCCGACGCCGATCTAGTGGTGTAGGTGTTTTTACCAGATTTTGCTCCATATTTATTTTTCAGGTCCTTGAACTCAGATGAAGTTTTTTTTTCTTTAGAGGGCATATGTTTTGACCCGATGATCCTTTTTTCATCATTCTTGGGGCATTGGAAAGTTGGTTCAGTCCTCTACACATATCTGAGGTCTCTTTTTCTATTTTTTGTTTATGCATGTTTGCATTCTCTCCTTTTACAATCGTTGGGTTATTGTAATAAATGAATTGAGATAAAGTTCCATCAGGGGGGTTTCTTGCATAATAATCTGATTAGAGTGTGCATGCACTTTGATCTTCATCTTGTTTTGATGGCAACTCGCATGGGTTATCTAGTTTCCTAGTTTCTTTTATTTTTTCTCTTGCTTGACACATATCAGATTCACATCGGTTCACACTTTAGTTGAGAGATTATGGTTATTGATCTGCATTGGTTCAGATCCTTCTCAGTTTGAGGGCCATGTTTTTGTGGTTAATGTTCCAAAGTCTTTATGGTACTCATTCCCATGGAAGAGTTTTAGTCTCAGTTTGGCATCAGCATTGAGATACACATTTTCCAGATTCTATCATCATCTCATCTACTGTTGCTTCACAAATTCTAGGGTTGTTCTAGTTTGTGATTTTTCCAGTGTTATGTGGCATTGGGTCTGCTGTCACATTATTATGATTCCTTTTTTTGGTTTCTTGTAAACAAAAGTATCTTTCCTTACTTTTTAGATTGCAGTTCTAATGTTACTCCACAGTGTTCTTCCACTAATTCTTTGTAGCAGTCATCTCATTGTAGGGGGGTTTTGTCCCACTGGGTTTTCCTTTTGTACCTCATTATTGCATTTGTACTTGGGTACTTGATCAGGCCTTGTTGTCGAGACCCATTCATGATTTCTTGCATTCATCTTAGTTTTAGGTGCATGATTTTGTTAGTCTCCCTAAGCTACACTTATGGGGGGGTGTTAGTGTAATTAATATTTAATTACACTTGCATAACTTTACTTAGGTAATATTTAATTCTTAGGTTAATTATTCTCATCCTTATCTTGTTGAGCTACCTTGTTGCTCGAGATAAGTTTAGGGTTATGCATCTTTGATTTTATAAATCAAATCATATCTTGTAATGATTGAATTCTTGAATAATATTATTTTGCACATCTTTTTGCAAAGCTCCACTTTTTCTGTTTTTCTCCTCTGTGGAAGGTTATTTTCTGGTTTGCATTTCAAATCTTGGTTTCTAACAACAACATCCAAATCATTAGTCTATTTTAATCCAACATTTAATGCATTAAATTAAAATATCATAATAAAATTGATAAGCACACTTAATAATAGTAACGTCAAGGTCCATAATTTTAATGCACACTCATACACACACACACACACCAACTTATATATGTTCACATATTAAAGTTTGAAGTTCCACCCCTTGTCCAAATTACATTGGGGCTAGGGGTCATGCAAAATGATTAACAAAGTATCGAGAGGATATGACAATTCTCCCTCTTCATTGTCATAATGACATGAAGTTGACCAAATTTCCTGAGAATTGCTTCATTTCTACATAATAAGGGTTCCAAATATTCACTATTGATTAATATCATTAATTTGAGCATCTTATGGGTCTTCATTATGACAAGGCTTTGTGTGGTTTCTTTCTTTCTGCTACAACTAAGGTTCTAATCTACTTCCCAAGAGTAAATTGGTGTTTGGGGTCATCAATGATGGAAAATTTCTAACACATTATCTTAGGGATACACTCGGTTTAATAGAAACAAAAGTGCAGATGAGATAACCTTTTCTTTTCAAGTGGCCCATGAAGTTGAATAGTAATGTTATATGTCTCCTTCCCTGATAAATCTAGGGGTTCATTGCATAGCTTTTAGTGTACAAACAAATGAATCATGCATATTATTTAGGGGTTCATGTCGACTTAGATTAAGAAGCATTGGGATAATCATCAAACACATGTTTAATTTGTTAGTATTTTAAATAACATATTTTAATAATTAAATTCCTTGTTATTCAATATAAAAAAATAACTTCAACATACTACAAAAGTTGAATTCCCATAAAACAAATTACCAACAGACTACAAAAGTTAAATCCCCGTAAAACAAAACTCTCTGATTAGCTTGTGCATAAAGTAAAATAGATAATACAATGTAAGGGTTGATTACATTCCTAAACTCCTCACATGATTCCCATGTTTTATCCACCCAAGTAAAATATCCTTTCTTTATCATACTAGTTAAGAGTGTTGTTAGTGTTTGAAAATTATTTAATAAACCTTCTATCATGGTTGCATGAGTGAAATAATATTTTCAATAGAATCAGTGTTGTAAGGAGTGCCTAGTTTACAAAGTTTAAATATTCTTTGGTCAATCTTCATTCTTTGAGAAATAGGTACATGACCTATTGTATAAAATCTTTGTGTTCCCAAAATCTCATTCAATATCCCTTTTGAATAGATCTTACTATTTGAGAATTCTAGAGATCAAACTTTAGCACTATTATCATAGGGATTTGCACCCGCATGCAGGGCTAGAAAGATCTGCAATCTCGTGTAACATTGGATCAAACTCAGGTTGTGGGTGACCTATAATGAGATTGAATCTCCAGATTCTAGGCCGTCTTCCTATTTGTTCCTCTGTTTTAACTAATGAAACTGGTTGGGAAAAGGGAAGAAAGTGCTGAAATGAATGCAAAAACTAATTTGTGTTCTGGCAATGCACTTAGATATTGATGTTGCATGCAACTTGTTTCACAATTAATTTTTAATAAACCTATTCACACGACTAAATATGAATAGTTTAACCACATAAATAATTTATATGAAGGCTTGACTGTATTACCATCTTTGAAGGAAAAGAATGTCTTCACAACTAAAATAGTAAAATAAGCCAGATGGACAACATATAACCTATGGAATCAAACTTGATTGTATACAAGAACATATGAATGAGACGGGAAAATAAAGGTTCTTGAGATTAAAACACAATAAATTCCTTATCAAATCATTCACATAGCATGACACCTGAGATTTTGAAGGAAAATACTTAGTACACCGAAAGGTAAAAAGAAAGCTTTTCAAATTGATAAAACTTGATTAACCTATGATAACCTATTGAATGTATTAATCTTGAAAAATAAATTGAGTTACAAGAAGCCTTCTTTGCAAAAATTGCAAAAGCAAGAGAAATCAAGAACTAGAGAAAAATGATCAAGTCATTTCACTTTATACAAAAAGTCCTCCAAGGCATGAAGATGAAACTAAAAGTCAATTTTAGTGTGTAAATGATAACTCCAAGGAAAATCCTGAGCAGAAGAGAAAATCTTGATAAAAATAGCCCAAACTCAAGCAAAAATGAGTGAACTCAAGTCCCAACTAATTGTCAACTCATAACTGATCCATGGAGCACGCAAACTGAATTGAAAATCCCTCAAAAAATGGGTCTAAGCATGTGAAAGCCACCTCATTTATGTCAATCCACCCATGATGACTGGAATTCCATCTCCATAATATGCATGACGATAAGGCATCAAAAACTGAAGACTAGGCTGAAAAATCCACCATTTACTCCACTCCATGATTGCAAGGACCTTGGAAGCACTTAAGTTATATCTTCATTTTGATTTGCATGTATAGTTGACTGAAAGTGAAATATTCCTCAAAGTATGCATTATATCTCCTTTATTTTTTGCATGATATGATAAATATTAAGGTAATTAATTACCATTAATATTTATTTACAAAGCTCGAGTTAAAAAACACATACAAAAAATAAGGTGAAGTGCTCCTCACTTCAAAACTTTGATAATTCTGAATCTTGACTTCATAAGTCATGCCCCCATGCATGATTAGGTTTATTGAACATACTACTATGCTTCCATTCCTTAGGGCTTGATTCATTGAAGCTCAAACTTTCACCTATTTTTTGAAGGTTTTCCAAAAGATTTTTGCAGAGAATGCATTGTGAGTTTTCCTCGGTGAATAGATCTAGAAATTTCTCCATTTTTTTAAATATCTTTTCAGTTTCTAGGCCACGGCCATATCACTTTTTGATACATTTAATTATGTTGTCTTTTTCACATGGGGTCACCATGAGTGTATTGAGCTCGAGCTATGAGTTTGAAAGCTCTGTGAGAGCTTGGCCACCATGCATGAAGATAGGGTTTTAGCTAGAATTCTGTTATGCAAAAAGGCTTGAAATGTGGTAAGTCCTTGCACAGAAAGAAACTTGATTCTTTTTCTTTTAATCTTCAAATATTTGGGAGTATTGAGTCTGTATAAAGAGAAAATGTATCTCTTTGCAGTTACAGCCCTCTGTGTCTTCATTTCATTTCATCGCGATACCATGTCTGGCCGTGGCTTCTCCATTGCTATATTTTGTATCTCTTTTCTAGAAATGTCAACTGTGTATGCCTTGTTTTTGTAGGTCGCGACTATATTCATGATTCTGGGTATTCACCATTTAAAATTTTCCTGGGGGTTTTTATTTATTTTCTTAGTGTTTCATTATGTGACAAAAAGTACCATATTATTCATTTTCCTTCTTGAAAGAAAAAATAAAATTCGTATTTGCTTCCTTTGATTACAATCCACTTTTTATAAGCTAATTCCCCTGAGAAATCATGGGAAGAAACTTCAAAGATAACTTCAAATGCAATTTTACTAAGGCCACTATCAAAAAATTCCATTTCAAATGTCACCAATTTGTCCTTCTCAACTTCTATGACTGTGGCATGAACAAAAATGCTTAACCTTTCTAAGTTTTTAGATTACCCTGTTCATGGTTGTACTGTGTATGCATTTTTTACTAAATATTGATATTCTACAAGTTCTTGATTCATGGCATAATGTTGATTCATGGCATATAAGAATGATGAGAACCTATTTCACTTTGTATCCCTGCTAGAGTTTCCATTGTATATGAGTTAGCTTCTTTCTCCTGCAACAATGTCTATCATTATGATCATCTTGAAGAGCATAAAGGATCACCTCTATTGTCTTATAACAAAACATGCTATCTACACATGTGAAATTTAGTGATTAAGACTGTGAGATGAAGCTTTTCATGGATCTGCACTTTATATTCTAAGCTTCATGGTTGGAATCCTTTGCTATTGTTACTAGCATTGCCATTTGATGATGTTCATGGTTTATGTCATTGTTGTTGACTGTGAATATTGATGTTGTATTAATAGAAAGCATGACTGTCCCTCTTTACATTTGCTTGAACTATTCCTGAGATGAATTGTTGTCTCATATAATGATAGGCTATACTCATATTTAAATTTGTTGCCTCTCATAGCAGTTGACGGATGAACTGTAACATCATTGTACAAATCCGTTTGATTCCTTACAACAGAAATGATGATGATACAATTCAAAAATGATATGAAAACATGATGTAAAAATAGTGGCAACATAAGAACATATATGCAAACATGGCTTTCTTGAATATGTGATTTCTTTTTCCACTTTTATCAACTTTGTTGCAACAATCTCGCTATGGTCACCTTATACTGTTTATGTCATTGCTTATGAGCTAGGGCTCAACCCTTATGGGAGCCACATTTATCACCACTTATAACAATATATGTTGGTTTAAATGATGATTATACCTGTACCTGCACACTAAACAAATGTATTAGCAAAATAATTGAAGCTAGATGCTTCTATTGGACTTTGTGCCTCCTGGTCATGTTATTTTCATTTTGTTCAAATCATCTGATGAATGCCTAATTGAATGTGTACCACATCTCTATTGGTAATGTAGGCATAAGGAAGGACTTGATTCTTCATTGCTCTAACACCACTTTTCAACAATCTTGCGGGAAACCTATGGAGCTTGGAGCTGAACAATATGGAGACACAAGAGTGGTGACAACTGAAGGCTTCAAATGTGACAATGATTCGTCATTCCAAGCAATGAAAAATCACCTTGTCTCTTATATCTATATTCTCTTCAATTCTGTTGTGCACATTTCCTTTTTGTATTCATTATTTGATTATGAAAATCAAATTAAGCTATTCCCACAGCTTGTGTGGGGCTTCAGTTTTTCCAATATGAATAAAACAAGATTATTTTATGCAAATTTATGAGTTCATTTGTTACAAATATTTGCATAATCAAATTTTGAAATTCAATGAATACTTTTAGCAGAAATTTTGCACCTTTTTGTGATGAATGCAATACAACTCTACCTGTTTTAAGTTGAAGCTAAAAATAGGTAACAAGCACATTAGGCGATCCTTCCATATTTTACAACATATAAAATTATCATCAAAATATTTCAAAACTAATAACCTCACCTAACCATTGAGTACTTGATTCACCATGGATTGGGGAGTGTTTGGTGTATTATTCAAAATAGATAGCTTGATCAAGAACTCATGGTAACTGTAACATGTCTATTGCTCTACAAATGATATAATGATAAGATCATATGCTACAACACATGACAAAATGAAAGAGTAGATGATTGAAAAGAGAGAAAATTATTATATAACATATAAGAACGAAAAAAAATATTATAGATATGCAACTATACTCAACACATGACAAAATGAAAAAAGTGAACAATAAGAAAGAAAACAAAACAATGAATTGTTAAACTAGAGAGGGAGAAATAAATAATCAGTTCCAAATTCATGGCAACTGATCAATTGTCATTTCTAAGAGAGAATGGTTGGTGCACGTTTTGCTTATGGTTATTTTAAATATCAACAAGTAAATTTTAATTAATACAAATAAATGTCTATTATTCATATCTATCAAATCTAAAACTATTCTTAACTATTTGTTTATTGGATTCAATGATAGTTAAATAAAAACATATTGTAATATTATTTGATATAACTGTTTCAAATGCTCCCCAAAATTTAATGAAAAATGTTCATAATTTTGACAGCATGTCCACTAATGTGATGTTTTACCACAGTTAAATAGCAGTATTATTATATGGCAATTTATTTTATTTTTTTAGAAGCTTGTACGTCTTGAATTGTTTATAAAGGAAAAAGGAATTCTGTTCCAATAAAAATAGGTTATTCTTAATTTCCATTTTATTTCTGAATAGTGAGTGATTTAGTAAATACTATTATTAGTGTTACGTGGTGAATGTTGGATTATGAATGATTGTCAAATTTTAATTTTAATTTTGGTTCATTTTGATGATAGATTATAAGTCTGATTTGAAATATTGATAAAGAAAAATGTTCAGATAATCTAATTCAGAAATCTTCAAGCAAATCTTATAAACTGTGAATATTTCATATCTTTAATTATACTTCAATTAGTAGATTGGAATAAATTTTAGTTGTGACATTACAAATAATTTTGTATAATTAAAGAAAAGCATTAAAATGTTTAAATTTAAATTTTTTTGATATGTTTATATATTTCTATATGAATTTGTGTTGTGGAAACGTGAAACCCATAAATTTAAAGTAATATTGCAACACAAGTTAGTTGTAAAGAAATAATGAAGATTATAAAATGGAATAACAAAATAATAAACAAGAAACTTCTAATTTGTGCTGCAATATTTTTAAATTTATGAATTTTACGTTAGGATTTTACAACAACTTAACCTATCTTGAATAACTATATTGATTAGAGATATTAAGATTTCTTTAAAAAAAATATTTTTGATAAAAACTATTTAAGATGTTCTCAATAAAAAAAATTTATATAGTTTTCATCATAAATATACGTATTCAACTATACTTAATCTGTATTGTTTTAGCTTGATTCAATATAAATAATAAAAAAACTGATGAATGGAGAAAAGCATTGATCTAGATTTGCAGGGTTAAAATGGAATGGAAAGAGTTGGAGATTGCGATGGTTGAATTATCTTCGCCCTAATATTAAACGTGGAAATATTTTGCTAGAAGAAGAAGACCTCATTAGAGTGAACAAAATTTGGTTAAGGATGGTATTGAACTTTCTCAAGAGATAATTTCTTTTCTAGAACCTAAGAATATTCTTATATATTCTGATTTTTTCCTAAAAATTTTCTTCACATAGCAAGTCTACGCATCATGGTATATTGATAAAGCTTTATAGTTTTTTATAGTTGATGAGTCATATGAAGCAACATGATGAAAATGGTCATTTAGAAAAAGGTAGAGAGTGTTAATGGAATGGAGGAAAATATTTAATGTGAAAGATCAAATGTCTTTGGTGATGTGGATAGAGCACTTTGATAATCATAAACTCAAAGAAGATTTCATTTGTGAAGATTCATGTATTATTGGTTGAATTGGTAGTCAAAATGGATGCACGAGATGTTTTGGCTAGATTCAACATAAGTCAATACCAATCTATTTCTGTCAAAATTTTCCCTTTTTTCCATAATGAACAAATTTTCTTCTTGAAGCAATATGGTTTTCTTCTTGAATGGTGTTATTTCACTACAACAAAACGGGCAATTAGTGCCTAAAATAGCGCCAGATTTTAGTGCATTTGAGTTCATGAATTGGGCACTTTTACTTGGTGCAAAACTTGGCGCAAAATGGTATGTTCACTTCGGTGTCAGATTTAGCGCCAAATTTAACACTGGATTTAGTGCCAAATTTAATGCTAGATTTAGTGCCAAATTTAGTGCAGAGCTTAGCGTCGACTTTTGTTGCCTCGAGTTTGGCTTCCAATTTTGCTTCTTGTGTTGTTTCCATGTTTGTTTCTAGTTTTTATTCCAAGTTTGCTTCTGGTTTTGCTTCCAGTTTTGCTTCTAATTTTACTTCCAATTTTTCTTCCGATGTAAAATTGCTTGTTGCATCTAGCTTTGCTTCCATTTTTGTGTCTTTTTTTGCTTCTAATTTGGCTTCTATTATTGCATCTTTTGTTGCTTCTAAAATTGCTTCCATTGTTACTTCTTTATTTGCTACCTGAATTGCTTCTATTTTTTCTTCCTAGATAATGCCAAGTTTTGCTTCCAAGATTACTTCTAGTTTGCTTCTAGTTTGGCTTCCATTGTTGTTTCTTTTTTTTCTTCTAAAAATTCTTCTTGTTTTGCTTCCATTTATTAATTTAATATGTTTTATTCTAATTTAATGATTTAAATATATCATGCCTCTTAAATAACTCATATGATTATAAAGTAATTCAATTATTTAACTCATATGATTAAATAACAAGATAATTATTATAACATGATTGTCACCTATTATTAAAACAAGTTAGTCAAATATCTATAATTTAGTTGAATTTCACAACCATCTTGGGTTAAAATCATCATACATAATAAATATCCATCAAAAATCATCGATCACTTTCTATATATATAAATTGGCAAGTCAATACTAATAAGATCATCATCATATATAACTAAAATAAGTGAAAATCAAATATGCCAATAGATCAATAACATGTTAAAATGATATATGTCTAATAGTTGACATAAGTCAAAATGATACATGTACAAATGATATAAGTAAAAGTGATAAATCATGTAACTCAAAAGTTACAAGTCAAGATGATACATGTCCAAATGATATAAGTCAAAATGATACATGTCAAAATGATACAACTCAATAATAGGGTATTGCAGGTTGTGAAAATGATACATATGATAGTAACCATGAAGAGGCATCATAACGATATATCAACAATGATCCATGATGCAATCTATATAATCATGTATGCCACTGGTTACTACCAGCAACTGCCTCATCATCATCATCATCACCATCATGATCATCATCATTGCCATCATCATTGTCATCAAACTCGGTGTCTTCTGTATTGGCACCATCATCATCCTCTACCATGTGATCTGTACCAGAACCAACATATTGTAGATCTATATCATGAGGATCATCTTGATCTTTTGGAAGACCTGTGTTTTGCAAAAAAAGAATTTAAACTAAAAATTTATTATTTGTTTCATGCAATAATTTATTTTTCTATTATATATCTAATATTACAACATATGAAACAAAACCATAATCATATTACATCATATCAAAGTGCACATACCATAATAAAATTTCAAAAAAGTTACAGATAATATGTCATTCCAATGATGTAAAACATGCTACAATTCTAATAAATGTTAGTAAAATGTGCTAGCATTTGGTGGAAGAGGAAAAAAGATGAATGGAATTTTGGAGGCCCACCATAATGGATTTCGGTATTCAACCATGAGAGTAGAAGAGAGAGCTGATATCATGTATCAAAACATTAAGCATGCATTCTTCCAACCAACAAAGAAGGAGATTATTACCTTGTTTCATTTTCATTTGCATAACCATATCATGGTGTGAACCAAGAAGACCAAGGATTTCTAGTTTTATGTGGAGGTAATGGATGTGGTCCAAACTTTAGGAGGGGAAAGAAGGTCAATGTATGATCCTAATGAAATTGAGGAAGAACAAGAGACGAACGGGAAAAATTAAATCAATGCAGAGTTTCTTGAGGATTTTTCAAGTGAGTAACAGAGCTATGTGAGCAACCTCATCTAAAAAAATTTGAACTAGAGCTTGATATACCATTTAGGATAAAACATCAATAATGAGAAAATTAATAAAAAATCAAAAGTGAATAATACACAATATGTGTTGTAAAGTTAAAAAGTCTTACAAAATACATATAAAACTCCAAAAAAAAATTATTTGCTCTCTAAAGTTTAGTCCAATCAACCAAAGCAAGAAACATATATCTTATTACTATTTAAATCAAAAGAAGATATCTAATACACAATTCAAAACATCAACATATGAGCTAATTTCTTAAATTACCTATTCTCCTTCAAGTACCGATTCCTTGATAAACTCAATTTGGTCCTCAAATACATACATGTCACAAGTTTCAAAGGAATCTATCATGATAATCTGACCATGACTATATGTAACAATCTAAAACATTCATAATCAAAGACAAGGGTTTTACAAATTCTACTACACATTGATGCATTCTTCATGCTAAAATGAGTGTTTAGAGCTATGATAACCACATTCATGTCTTGAGGGAATCTCATTGTCTAAGGAAGAATTCAAAGTTCCTTGGAGCAACAATAGCATTCAACATCAACCATATTTTAGACAAAATCGCATTCATTTTTTTGGCATGACGTGTCTGAAGTCATTAATGGTGTTTTGAGTGCTTTTCCAATTTTATGCAATGACTTCTTCTCTTTGAGAATCTTTGAAACATTTTTAGATTTCTATCTTTGGCATGGATGTTTAAATTTTGAGCAAAATTTTTGGAGTTGTGCGGCCTTTGAAGAATTGATCATGTGTAAAGGAATGGAGCGCTAAGTGAGTTGTGATGCTATAGGTGCTAATTACTTAAAAGGAAAAATGAAAAAAAAATTATTTGTTTTACATACCAAGCTATTTACTTATAAAATATGGGAATGACAGATGTGCTAATTGCTATTTCTCTATCCATATTCATTACAAACCATGATCAAATGCTAGGTAAGCTATTATCGTAAGTATAGAAAAGGAAAAATGAAAAAAAAAAACATTTTTTTTACATACCAGCTACCCCTTGCTTGATTTTGCACATAATGTGAAAAAAATGTGAAAATGAATTTCTCTATAGATATAAAATTAATCCGATGGTAACTATTTGGCTCCACAACATAAGAAAGTTGTTTGAAAGCTTTCTCAACAACATAATGTTCACGTGTTCCAAAATTAGAAATCTAATACAAAATTGTTCACTTGACCTTGAAGTTTCAATTAGTATGCTTATAGGATTTTATGTTGTAAAAATATAGTCTAGTTGCTTAATGAAAATTGTGAATATCTTAAAGCATTTTTGTTGATCCATTTTTCCAACACAAACCTATACAAAACATATTAATATCTTGTTAAGACCGTTCCACCCAACACAAGAAAGCTTGGATTCTTCTTTTCACCAAGAGAAAGCCAAAACTTTCACCTCCTCATGTAAACATAAGAAAAATTTATTGTCAAAAAATCAATTACTTAATAATAACTCACTTTCTAGCAATCGTAAACATAAGAAATGTATAACTTCATAAAAATATTATTTATGGGGCAATTTCAAATTAAAAAGAGGTGTACTTTTTGTTGTTGGAAGGAGCTTGATGGAATTATATGGCTAAGATTCTAAACATATTTGATTGAGGAGGATGTAGCACTATGATTTTTTCACAATATAGGGGAAATGCATTGTGCCATATTACCACCTTTACTACAAGCTTTAAGAAAATGTTTACCACAAAGCTCTATACTGCATAGCTCCAATAGTGTCAGCCCTATTCCATATAAATATTCTACAAAGTTTCCAAAAAATGACATAAGGAATATGAACCAACAGTAGGCAAGAAATTTCATTTCTTGTAACTAACATGACATCCTTTTCTCTACTGCATTGGTATATTGTTGTATTCTACTAAAGAGTAAACAAACATGAATAAGCATTGCATCCAACCTATCAAAGATTGCATAGAACTTTACATAATACAACTTTGAGATTACATTTCAAGCTTCTAGCATGGCATCAAATTATTCTTGTAATTTCTTTGTTTAAGCACTCTAATTTGATATTCACATTAGTCATTCTACATCTACTTCTATCTATAATAGATTTGATTCCATTTGAAAATCTTGTCCCTTGGATATGAAGAGCCCTAAATCAATGGTATCAAAGCTCACATCAGCTTCTATCTATTATGCATTTTATTCCATTTGAATATCATGTCCCTTAGATATGAAAGGCCAAAAATCAATGGTATCAAAGCTCGCATCAGTTCACAATGATATCAAGCATTCATGATATATCATAACCTAGTGGTAGCGGAGTTTTTCATTCAAAAACTTTGCTACATTTTGTATGCCCACTGACACAAGGAATAAAAACAAGAAGCTTGGTCTCTAAATTCATGACCCTTCACCCTACGTTCCTTCATGATCTCAACAAATTGAAAACAAATCCATATCAAAGATGTTGAATTCAAAGATGTTTCAGATGATGAAATCAAGTGCTTTAAAACAACAAAGTGGTGATTTGGAGAAACATTACACACAAGAAATTGTGAAGATAATTGATCACTTCAGTCAACTTCTAAAGCATGTTCAATCCCATTCTTTCCCATTGACTTACCAATGCATATATATTTTGGAGCCCAAACACCATACATGGTACAAGTAAATGTAGATATCCCTATTCTTTAAGGTAAAAAAGATGTTGATACTCTAAATAACTGTCTAAAACCTCATTTTCTCATAAAAGGTGGCCATTAAGGCTTTCATAAGAAATATCACCTTTGCAATTTAAAGGAGTTTCCTTTTCTATAAACAAATGATAGAATAAATATTGTGTTACCCATGAGGTTGACCTTTCACCTATATACCAATATTGGTTTTGTTGAAGCCTGAAAAGAAACATGTTATCATGTTGAAACATATGGTGGACCAATATATCAAGCATTCTTGGCTTCATTGAGGTAATGACCAATCTATTCAAGAATATTTTGATATATTCCATACTTTGACTTGTTAAATAGTCAAGAGTAGGAACAAAATATCACCAGAGGTTTTGAATTCTTTTGTGATCCTTGAATTCATAAATACAATGCAAAAAATAACAAAGAATAGATTGTTGTTGAACACAGAAGATATGTCTAGTTTCAATCCTTTCTCACATATGTTCCTAGAAAAATAGTTCAGAAATGTATACCTCTCCTCCATGAACATGCCACATGTTCCTTTTGACTTGTCAACTTAGTGAAAAGATTATTTTTCTTATAAGACTTATCAAGAAGGTGGTATTTCCTCTTAATTGTATAAGGTTCAGAGTTATAATTTTGTATTTTTCCTAAAATACAAAAGCAAAATTGTGTTTGTAACAACCCAATCACAAACATTAAATGTTGTTAAATTCAAGCCTTTGGTGATGGATTAATCCTCACCCTTTATTGTAAACTCGGTGTACTTGCCCCTCTATATAAATAAAATCACTTTCTCTTGTAAAAGATAAGGAAGGACTAAAAAGAAAAAGAATTGTTGAAACAATGCCAATTTTTCTAAATCAATATAAATAGAAGTTCATTTGCTGCTATTGTATGAGTTTGTTTTATTGGTTGGATGTGGTTTTCATGGTTCATTTTACCCTTCCAATTATTTAAGTTTCATTTATGATTACTTATTTAGATTGAGAATGCTTTCCACATGTTGAGTTTTAGGTTTCATTTTGCTAACACAAAAGTGGAATTTTTTTTATTTCAGTCTACTATTTATTCCAACCTTGAAATCAAGGCTCAACAACAGCTAGATCAGTCTAATTTGATGGAAAAATAAGAAAATATCAACCCAACAAGTAACAAAAAATCATGGATAGTGAAGAAGGAAGTTATTCCAATTGATATGAAAGAGTTACAATCTAATTTTTTGAAGGTAAATGATCAAACTCTTGATTGTACCATTCCAATACATCACCATGATTATTCATATTAGGCTTGTACGATTGTTTTAAAGGAGTCTCAAGGATATCTAAATAGTGAAAATCAAGGTGATATAATGTTATGAGGTGATATTGACAACATAGGTCTAGTAATACAAGTGGAAGAAGACCAACCCAGAAGATGAAGAAGATATAGTGAATGGCCGTAGCCATGAAAGGTTTTCAAAACCCCAAAAATAGTAAAAAAAATGTAGGAAAGTTCTCCATTCCATAGGTATTATAATTTTCTATCATGGGTCGAGCCTAAAACTAGGTTATCTTCTATATAAAGTGAGGAAATAAAATGTTATGGTCGTGGCCTAGGTAGAGGAGCACACTTTCTCTTTTGTTTCCACATAGAGGACAATTTTTTTTTTCAAATCATGCTCAAATCGAGCTCATTTAAGAAGAGAATACATAGGATGAAAGCATATAAAATCACCCAGTTTTTGTGTGAAGAGAGGAACCATCAAAACCCTCGTGCATGTGGCCTTCAAAACTCAATCCAAGTGCATCCATTATGGCCCGAGGTAATGAGATATTAACAAAGGAAACAAACATAGAAAAATGCATCAAAAATTCACTCATGGTCGCGACCTAGAGGCCCTAAATCCTTAAAAAATGGAGTTGAAATGACCTAGAACAAAGAAGAAATAACTTACCATTAAGTTCTCGAAGGAAATCAACACCAAACCAACATAGCAATGCATAAAATGTTTGACTTTCAGGCTCCAACCTTGAGTTTCCATGGCGGCTATGTGCCAAGTTCTCTAGAAATGACAAAGTGCAAAATGAGGTGAGAAATGTGGAAGTTCGATGTTTTGTGTTTAGGGTTTCATGTTGCCCTAGCTTGTCCTTATCTTTTTATCACATTGATTTACAATTAAAGTTCATTGACTAATACTTTAGGTCATCGTTCCTAGGTTGTTCTATGCCTTAAGTTTCCATATGATTTTGAATAAAAACCATATAATTTCATGCCTTAGTTTCTTTATCATTTTTATAGAAAATCAAGATAGGTATTATACTTGGAAAAATTCAAGAAAATAAATCATATTTTTTCCTTTTATTTTTAAAAAATTAAATAAAAATCAGAGTGGGAATTTTTTGTTAAAATCAAAGCTGTAAGATATTGTAAAGCAATATTGAGATAATGTTTCTATAAATTATCTCAATATCTATTATTTCTAAAAGCAGTTTTAATAAAAATAGTGTGGATAGTGTTTTGGC
The DNA here is from genome assembly GCA_007258455.2 of Sequoia sempervirens. Taxonomy (NCBI): domain Eukaryota; kingdom Viridiplantae; phylum Streptophyta; class Pinopsida; order Cupressales; family Cupressaceae; genus Sequoia; species Sequoia sempervirens. The sequence continues at coordinate 356,774,496 of VDFB02105785.1, forward strand.
CGAGTTAGAGGAAATATTAGTCAAATTGAGGTTGCCTTTTTCAGTTTTGAGGCAGTTAGGCCTAATTTTATAATAAAAATTTATTATTATCTATTAAATTTATTAATTTTTATGTTCAATTAATAATTAAAAACTATTGATATTTTTTTATATAAAATAAAATTATGAAAAATATCTTTATCAATTATTAATTTTAATTTCAAAATATATATAGAAACATATTTATTTAAATCATACTAACAAGACTCGTCAGGACTCGATGAGTCGCGAGTTGAGTCACCCTAGCCAAGTTGTACCAAGTCTTGGCTAGACTCATCGAGTTTGGCGGACTCGCTGGACTTGTCAAGTCTAGGCAAGTCTCATTAGTAGGACTCGGTAGGTAGGGTTTGAACAGTGCAAAATATTACATGAAATTTAAAGTTAAAACTTGTTTTTTTTTTGCTTATTGTAAATGCAAAATGATGTATTCCATGAAGGTTTGTATGGTTTCACAGGTCTTAATTTGGGCTTGGTGGCGGGGGCTTCGCCCCTCAATCTCGCCCTGTATCGCAATAGGGAGTGCACCCATGGTGTTGCCCCAGGACCTTGCGAGGGGCACTTCCCCTTGACCCCACTAGGGGCGTTGCTTCCAAACCCCTACAAGTGGCATTTCCCCTTGCCCCATTGGGTGCATTTCCCCCAAACCCTTGCAAGGGGCACTACCCCTTGACCCCATTGGGGGTGTTACCCCTTGACCCCACTATAGGCACTACCCCCCAATCCCCACAAGGGGTGCTCCCCACAAACCCCTATGAGGGGCACGACCCCTCAACCCCATTACAAAAATCACTCTAATACTTGAGATTATGGATAATGCATCATCTAGGACCTATCTTAGAGGTTGAGGCTATAGCCATGGCAGAGAAGGAGGCTAAAGCATGATCAAACACATCCACAACTAATGTTGGTGAGGGTGTTATGGAGTCACAAGCAGAGACTATGGTTGTAGTTGCTACATCATCTAGGACCCACCTTAGATGCCTTCGTAGGAAGGATGTAGACTCCTTTGAGCCATAAAATTGTAGCTATTGTTTTTATATTTCATATTTGTTTGGAACATTCGATGTCATGGATTTCATATTCCATGAGTTTTGTATACATTTGACTATATTTATGTATCAAAGTGTGTTATTTCCTTCAGTAACTCGGCTAAAATTTGTGTACTTTATACTTATGTGATCGATGTATACTTGTGTATGTGATCAAATTTTCTTCTATTTAATGATGTTATTGTGTCTTTAAGGTTTAATCAATAAAGGGTGCTTGAAACAAGTTTTAAATCCTTAAAAATCTCTAAATTTCTAGGGTTTTTTCATTTTTCTAAGTCTACGCCAAGTTCAGGCACTGAGTCCCAAGTCTTGAGTCGAGTCACCCTAGCCAAGTTCGAGCTGAGTCCAAGTCTCGTTGCTATGATTTAAATAAAACTAAAATGGATATGAATTAAATATATAGTTTAATCATTAAATTATGATTTTAATTATTATAATTTAAAACAATTGTGTGATTGTGATATTACATTAGATTCCTTTCACCCTAAGAATTTTATAATTAAAATAGATTTTCCTTTTGCATTTCTTCTAAACCATTCATATTATTATTGTGAAAAATAAATTCTAAATAATGATTTATATTCAACATATAATTTTTTTTATTATTTATTTATTTTATAATATTTTACAAATTAAATATTAAAATTTTTAATTGAAAAGAAGATTAAATTCCATTTAATTCAAATGCTATTAATTATCAAATTTCAGATCATACTATTATCTTCATATTATCCTTTAAAAACATTTTTTAATCTTTTATTCAAAAATCTTAAACATTGGCAAATTTGTAGATGATTGAATGTAGAAATGAGGTGTATTATTCCATAAAATGTACAAAAGGGATATAGTTGATTTATTATTCCCTTGTTGTCACACCAAGGGTATAGGGTTGAGGGTAGAGGGTAGAGGGAAGAGGGTTGAGGGTTTAAAGGTTGGGGGATTAAGGGTTGAGGGTTGAGGGATTAGGGTGGAGAGTTTACTTGGGTTTAAGGATTGAGGGTTGAGGGTAAAGGGTGTGAGCACTTTTTCTTCATTTACCTCAAATATCAACAAATATTAGAGTTATTAGAAAATGAAGTAAACCAAACTAAGCACTCCTATGAAATATTGAATCATGCTTCACAATGAAATCAAAACAACAAAATATCAAATAAACTAATTGAGAGCATAAAAAGAATGATACATATCTATCCCATAGTGGATTGGTTCTTTTTTGATGTGGAAAGAAGCCCTTTCCCAATCCTTGATAAGCTCAAATGATGGAGATGTGTGATTCTTGACTATAGTGCAAATACTTAAGTTGTGGATGATCAAATGCAAAGGATGAGATCTCTATTTATAAAAAAGAATGATGGAGAGACATGCAAAATGGGTGAATGTGGGACAAAAGATCCACCAATGACAAGATGCCACTTGTCAACATGTAATAGGATGAAGGTTGAGCACATTTTGATCCATGTGCAATTTTGAAATTTGAATTTGATGAGGTGGCATGTTTAGGGGGGATCAAAGATGAGTTAAATGCTAATTTGATTTGTGTAAGAGATATGTAAGAGAAATGTAAGAGCTCATAAGTGCTTTGTTGGATGGACAATTCATGTGGCAGGGAAAATTTAAATTGAAAGAATATTCCCTCAAATATGACATTTTGAATGAAAATGATGAATTAATAAATCAATTAAACTAATTTATGTGCACAAGTTGCAAAATCTAGAGGAAAGAGGATTAGGATTAGCATTAATCATGGTTTTATTAATTTAAGATGATGATTAGGTGATTTTGACTTTTGACTTAGATACTTGGATTTATTTAAATCAAAAGGGAGGAAATTGATGCACTATCCATTTAATTAAATACATTTGATTTAATTAAATGAAGAAACTTTATGAGATAATTAAATAAAGTGATTTATTTAATTAAAAAGATAACGTTAGGAGATCAATCAAATAAACTTGATTTATTTAATTGATAGGGAAATATGATTTAATTAAATATGTGTGATGTCAATTTCACGTGTCTACATTTTTCCCCTCTTTGAAGTAATGCACTTGTTGTGTTGGTTCAAAGAATAAACTTTCCATGATCAAAATTCAAAAAAAAATTGATTTTCTCATATGCCCTAGTGGAAAGTACACAGGTACATTGCCCCCTCGAGAGATCAAGTGAAAAGATTTGATTTGAGGGTTGATCTCATGATAAAGAGGTTCAAGATGGATATGTGGATGGTTGTGATGATGATGCAAATGAGATGGTTTTAAGATGCTTAGAATAACCAATCTATATTATCTTAAACAACTTAAATGATGATGGAATGCATTTGAGATGGATGATGTGATAATGCCTATATGATTATGGAATGGATGTTTTATGCAAATCTATATTATGATGAGAATCGATATGATATGATATGATGTGCAACATGTTGACGCTTTATGGATGCAATACAGATGCATTGGTGATGATGATTAACTAATCATGACATGATGTTAGTGCAGAAAAGAAGAAAGAAGAAATGAGATGATGAAAAGAGGATCCAACAAGTCCATGATCTAATGAGACTTTATTAGAGATGATGATGATAGATGATAGATTATGGTTTTCTTATCAAGAATTGGGACTTTAGAAGGGCTACTTACCTTATGTTTGATAACACACATGGATACAATGCATCAAGGTATAAAGAACCAAGATGGTGTTGTACCTAGTGCGATGGACTTTAACTTGACAAACAGATAGGAGTATTCTTGTTCACAATTGACATATGGAAACCTTGTTAGGACGTACCTAACAAAGCAAGTATTCACCAAGTTATATTACAAGAATGTCCAACAAGCACAACAGACAAAAGGATAATGATCGATGCCCCATTCCTTTCTCTCTAAATCACTTTGATTATACATCATTGAGAGATCATTAGAATGAGCACAATAAGATAAATCAAAAGAAAATATATCAAGTACACAAACAAGTCAATATTCTTCATACCTCTAGCCAAAGAGATTTGTTTTGTTTAGGATAAGAACCAAAACAATTGCCATGATAATTCCCATTGTGGGAAGGATACATCCTAGGACATGTTAGTGGATGGTGACATGTTTAATTTATCCAAAGTGTTTTTCCAAAAGATAATTCCCATTGTAGGAAGGATACATCATAGGAAATGTTAGTAGATGGTGGAAAGTTGATAGGTTTGTTTGAAAGGCTATTGATACAAGGTTTATTGACATGTTTGTGAATGATGAAGGTTTGATTTTGCGTTTAAAGGTTTGTTGTTTTGATTTTGATTTTGTGTTTGATGTTTGCTTTTGCTGATTGTTGTGATTGTTTATATTTGTGTTTCCAAAGGATGAAGGTGGCAGTCAATTTATTATGGATGATTGATTATTTCAAGTGAAAGCGAGATGAGACAAATGGATATTTTTCAAATATTTGGATGTTTTTGACATTTTTGGAATGTTTTCAGGCTATTTTTGGTATTTTCAAGATTTTACAAATGTTTTGATTTTTGATTTTTCAAATGTTTTGGGGTTTTCTGAGATTTTATGAATGTTTTTGGATTTTGTGTTTTTTGAATGCTTTTGGATTTTGATGTCTCAGGGGATGATCAAAGATTAGCCTTTCCTACGTTTAAGCTTAGAGACAACGTAGTTCAGATGTTATGTTTTTGATATTTTGCTTTTTTTTTTAAATGTTTTTGGATTTTGATATGTTTTAGATGTTTTTATATTTTTGATATTATTTTGATGATTTGGATTATGGATATGTATGATGATATTAGAGCTCTATTTTGGGATTTTTTTGAAAACCAAGCTAAGGTTGATTGATCGGATTGACGGATTGATGATGATAACATTGTTGAGGGTACACAACAATGCAAAGATAGTGTTAAGCAACATGAGGATTAGGATGGATATTCCAAGATGATGAGGGATTGATGATGATAACATTGTTGAGGATACACAACAATGCAAGGATAGTGTTAAGCAACACAAGGATAAGGATGGATATCCCAAGATGATGATTTTTTGTTGGATTTGATCGATCAGGATTTTGAAGCTTGGTTTGAAACAAAAGATGTTTTTGGATGATTTAATGTGACATTGAAGATGTGACTGATAGTGATTGTTTGGATCGATGTTCGATTGAAGATAAAGCTTGCTAAGGAACATCTTCTAGTCAAAATGTGCCATGGGCTAGTGATTTGGATTTTGGCTCACAAATACTTTGAAAATTTTGATTTCACATTTTCCGATGTTTGGATCACCACATAAGTTGGAGGATATAGATCAAGGTTTATTCCCAAAGCAAGATGTAAGTATCTACCCCTAGTGTCTAGCAATGTATGGAATTTCATGGGTGGATGCTTGGATAGGTGTGTAGATGGACGAATATTGTAAGAATGAAAAGGATACCAAGGATTACCTTGTGATAAGATACAGTGTTCAGATAAAGAATGCTCATTTGGATAGTGCTTCATGGCTTAGATAATGTTGGGTAGGATAGGATCAATCAAAATGACCCTTTTCAAGATGTTTAACCATAAGCAAGCATAAAGTGTGCACCAAACTTTGTCAAGACTAAGATAGATGCAGAAGGATGAAAATGGATTGGATAAATGATTCATAGATTAATGGATTTATTATGGATGAGATGGATGGAATGTTGGATTTATTATGGATGTGATAAGATGCTTTCACCTGAAGTAGCACATGCAGATGTTCAATTCTACACACGACACTTATTTACCAGGTTTTCATCATGGTACCTATCCAAAGCACCGCCCATGTGGCTTTCACTAGAGGATGATTTTTTTCTTTACTATTTTCAATCATTTTTTTGATTTTTGTTTTTTTGATTTTTATATTTTTTGATTTTTTTAATTTTTAAAAAGATTTTATGTTGAATCACCCTATCGTGTTGATGTATATGCCCCTGTCATAATGTGCCATCAATATCTTGCTTGGAGAAGTTGCTTTGCCAAGATACATGCACTTGAATAAAAATTTTGAGATTCCTGATCGGCTTTGTTGATACTCGAGTTAACTTTGTCTTTGTGCGCACATCACGATAGAGTTCCTTCTGAATCCTTATGATGAAAGGTCATTACTAATACCTGATCAATATGGGAACTGGATATCATGCATGGAGATGTGGATGGAGTGTGTTTAGGGATAAAAGATGGATTGGTTGATAGTTTGGAACCTTTGACTCTCCAAACTTTGGAAGATGAGCAATAATGGGTGGATACGAAAGTGTTCATGGAATTAGGACCAACTGCTTTATATACTTTGTACGTTGCTTGAGAAGCCTGCTTTTTCCTTTGTGGACATATTTGATGGATAACTTTCCCCTTTTTATTTTGCCCCATAGTTTCTTTGACTAATGGAGTTTGATGTGGATATTCTTTCTTTGTATTCTTTGGTACCCATGTGTATTTTATTTGTCCATTGTGCTCCTTGGCTTCTTTTTCTTTGATAACATTTTTTGTCCTTTGATTCAAATCTTTCTTTTAATGTTGGTCCCAATTTGTGGATGGGGTGATGGGTGGATGGTTGTAGTATCGGCATTGGTTTCATCATAAGGATTCTTCATGCTCCCTATGTTGATGTTTGCTTGAGACATAGTTGCCCCTAGTATGGTGGTAGTAGCACCTTTGTTCCTTGATTCTTCCTATTTTATGATGTCTTGTTTAGTAAGCATTCTCTGATAAATTACCACTGCAAATGATGTTATTTCAATTTGTTGCTATGTTGATTCCAGAATATCTTTTTTCTATTTGATCTACTTCCTTGAGTAGATAATGTTGGATATCTTTATTTAGGATGTCCTCAGTATGAGTTTGGGATATATCTGATCCTGATGTTGACAACTCAGTTTGACTATAGGAATCAATAACCTGCTCTTTTTGTGTAATAATGTCAAGAGTAAAGGAATCCTGTTCTGAATGAAGATAATCTATGTGTCCATCCATAAAAATCATCTCATGGGTAGATGGAGGAGTATGTGATATGTGAATATGATCATCTTGTATAGATAGGAGAGTATCCATGAGATTATTTTAATAACTTGGGGATACAAATTCTTGATCATGAGTGATTTCAAAATTACTTTTGACATACTTTGGATCAAGTTTTTGACATGGGTAAATTTCAAAGGATGGATTGCTTACAAAGGGTTCTTGGATATCTTCATTAGGCATAGGAAGTGGCTCAATATCCTCTTGATCTTTGAGTGAATTGGGATCAAGTGTTGAGTTGAAGATTCCTTCAATATCAAAAATCACGAGGTCAAAGGATGTCAATATGTCTTGGAAAGGACCATTGCTAGACCTTGGTGAAAGGTATTGGTCATGCTTTGGAATAAATTCTTGATATATGTCCTCTAACTCATTAGGTGATGTAGAGACATTTTTGACATGATTATTGGTTGATGGATTGTGCATTATGTCAATAGAATCAAATAATTCTAACACTCCTTGAAATAGATCACTAAAAAGTGGCTCTTGATGTATGGTGATTTGGTCATCGAAGGAGGTAGAAACATCTTCAATATGCTCCTTAATTGAGATATCTTGAACATAGTTTTCAACAATTGTGGTGGAGAGATTGTCAATGCTATCATTGTCCCTAATAGTGATTATCTTTTGATCAATAAGGTCTTAGATGAGATTTTTGAGTCGAATACAATTTGATGTTGTGTGTCCCTTTGTTTTATGAAAATCACAATGGTGCTCCTCATTATACCCTGGTGGTTTAACTAGGGGTTCTCAATAGTTCGCATAGATGGGTATTTTAATGAGATTTTATTGCACCAATTGTTGTAGGACCGATTTGATCAGTCTCCCAAGTCGTGTGTATTTTTGTTTGTTACCTTGTGAGATTTGTAATTTAAATTGACCTTGTTGTGATTGATTTTGGAGATGTGGTGATTGATCTTTGAAATGTGGTGATTGATCTTTGAGATGGGGTAATTGAGTTGGTTGTTGATGTTGTTGATCTTGATATCCATCCTCTTGACATTGGAGATATTTTTCTCGATGCGATTGTGGACACAACTCAATGCTTTGATGACATGGTTTAACCAATGGAAGAATGTATTGATTTTGGAGTGAAGATATCTCTTAGATCAATAATTCAATTAGTTTGGCATGTGAAGCAAGTTTCTCTAGTGAAATTTGATCTTGATTTTGAATTTGACTCCCTTGATTTGGCTTTTGTTCAAGAAAATTTGGAATGTTCACTTGTGGTGTTTGCATGTGATCATGGACAAATTGATTTTGGACAATGTTCTGATTTGGGATGATGTTTGGATTTGGCATTATGGGTTGAAGTTGAACATTGTTGTGGTTAGGAATCACATTGACTTGATTTAGGTAAATTTGATTTTGCATGGTGTTATCTTGACTTGGATAAATACATGGAGTCATTATCATCTTGTTTGGACTTTGAACAACATTTGTATGTTTTGCAAGCATATCTATCCCAAATTTTTCCAAGTGTGGATTTGAAATGCTCATATTTGGAAAACTTGTACTAGGCATACATGGATTTGGTGGGATTATGTTGTTTGGTTGAAGATTCATGCATTGATTTTTTGGTTGATATATTTGTATTTTTGGACTTGGATTTAAATCTACCATCGAGAAAGGTGTTTCAAAATTTTGACTAGACATACTCACATTTGTTGTACCATTGAGGTTTGTAGGGGATAATGATCACATGTATGGATTGTATGAATGCGAGTGTTGATAATCAATTAGAATTGTAAGGCTTTGATAGTTTGGTTGGTTTGGATTACTCATGATGTATGGAGAAAGTTTATATTCAATTTTCTTCTTGTGTTTTGACCTTGTTGCAAAAGTGACCTCTAAGGTGTTTAGGACCAATGATGAGATGAATGATGAAAGGGGTGAATGATATGGGTGTTGAACGTGTAGGAACTTTGGATCAATGCTAAACTTAGGGTTTGATTTTGATTGGTTTGATTTGGATAATGAAATTGTAAACCCTAAGATGTTAGATGTGATCTTAGGACGAATTCCTCAAAAGGGTGCTAATTTAGCTAAGTGTGTGTGGAAGGATTCATCCAAACACACCTAACTAAACAAATGATTTTGATTTGGTTTAAGGATGTACCCAAGTCTAGATAATGATGTTTTCAAATCTCTAAATTTGTTTGGTGGGATGGATTTTAATAGATTTTTGGGATGGATGAAGTGTTTGATTTAATTCTAAATGAACCTAAGAAGGACTTTTGTTTACTAGACCAAGATATTGAAGAACATGCTTTTCTCTAAAAGTAGTTCAAACCAAAAGACCAACATTTGCATGAAAAACATGTGACCAAAAGGTTCCAAGCACATGTGTGGGGTCCAATTGATTTAATCTTTGCTTAATGGATTCTTTTTATCACAAAAACACTCTTGATTAGCTTTTGAAACTAGATGAGCTCAATGTCCTAACTTCTTCTCATCCCACAAAGTTTATTATGTGGAAATTGAGGAAATCAAGGAAAAAGTTACCTAATGTTGACTTTAGTAGGAGAAAATTTAGATGAAATCCAAATGCTCAGAAGCCTCTAAGGATGCGAATCCCAAGGGCAAGCAATAGCATGTGAATTCGTTCAAGGATATTTGCCTCTCCTAAAGGGTTTGAGATTTGATGCTCATGTAAAATGTTTGATTTCCAATGTCTTAAATCAAGCAAAGTGTTTTGTAACCAAGAACAAGCACAATCCTATGGATATGAAAGACTGTATTTGTTGAGTCCCCACTTGGGCAAGTCTAGCTACACTTATTTTTTGTGAATGGTTAGATGCTTGAACCCACTGGCTCCCCTCCAGGACACTCACTTCTTGGGGTAACCAAGCATCAATACCCATGAAACTCCCATGGCATACTTTCCATTGCTACTAAAAACCATAAAAATGTGGGGCGGCCCTTCAGAACGACCATTCCTGCACTCCCAAATAGATAGGTATCTTGGCCTTTCTACAACAAGGGTTTTAATTTAGAATTTTCATTCGTAGTAGTTGACCCAACATGGTGAGAGACCATTTTTGTCCTCATTTGAGCCAACCGCATGATACTGGAATTTGTTCCAGTACCCACTTTTATATCCCAGCTAGAAATACTCTTGGCTTTAGAGTATTACTGGTTGAGTCATTCCCTTGGGTGAGTACTTTTTTCCACAAGGTAGGCCCTCAAAGATAAACAATAGTGATTAAACATATTCATAGTTCGATCAACTTTCATTTAGAAACAAAGGGAGAAAATGTGCAATAGGTTCCAGTCACACTCGCAAAGTTTGTTCAATTTTAGTCCCAAACTGAAATGTGGAGGTAATTACGTTATCCCAACCTAAGTCCACCAAAAATCCTTTTGATTCTCAAGATTGCTATGAGGTACGAGAGAAGCGCATATGTCTTTTCAATGGTGTTAGTTTGAGTAAGCAATGAAAAAAATAAAGTAGCACATGTTCATTTTAAGTCCACAAAGCAATGTTGACTTCTTTTTAAGCACCAAATCAAATGTGAAAAATTTCCTTGTTCAATTGTTAAATCCGAAAACCAAATCTAGTAAGTTTGTGTCCTAAAGTTCATTTTAAGCCCTTTGCAATGAAAAATGAAAGCTTTTGTAATGTTCATTTTAGAGCTTAAAAAGAAGAGAGTTAGTCTAAAACAAAAAATTAAAGCATAGAGTGGAAGGTCCTTAAAGCATTTAAAAATGCTTTGTCAACTTCAAATTTCAATGCCCAATTTTTCAACTCCAATCTATTTGCATCATTTGATTCGAGTGTGAGAGAAAAAACCATCGTTGTCTTCTTGATGCTAACCAATTCATTATGCAAACTCCTACAAAAATTACAAAGTTATTAGAAATAGGATTTATATCAAGGAATTAATGATAATTTATCATAATGAATACATTTTCAAACAAAATGAATGCATTCAATGATATCTGTTAATGCAAGAGTTCCTCTTCCTTGAAAATTTATATTAAAAAAAAGTCAAACCATGCATTGATAATCTTATAACTATAGATTTGCTGCCTATAGATTGATAGTTTTAATCTTGAATGCATTCCAACTATGATAATAAATGAAACCTGAGCCACTTGCAATATAATATTTTGATTTTCAATGCAATATTGGTGAGACAATAATTCCTATATTGAGAAGCATGGACCACTTTTAACTCAATTGTGTCCCCTCATAAATACAATATTGAGAATCAATATGGATGCATTTTCTTAGCACAGCCTCAAAGGTAAGACAACAATATCAATATTCAACATTCTAACAATAAATCAATGCCAAAAATAGTTTGTGATAACTAGTTATGGACACTAATATCGATCAAATGGTAGAAAGTAAATAATTGCATTGCACTAGAAACTGATAGACATTGCACCTTTTAATAGACAAACATCACACTTATATGAAGTGAAAATGAGTGATTATAACATCAAACAAGGGACACAATTTCCACCATTATAATATTTAAAACTAATTCGATACCTGCCATCCACCACCGAAGTTGAAGTACAGGGGACAGTTGTCTTTATACTCATCTTTACTTGGAAAGCAAGTTGTAGGTAACACACAACCATTCCACGTGAAAAAAAACTAGTAAGCATGCTTTACACTCAATCTTATTCCACAAGTAATAAAAGGAGATTACATTCAATTCTTTTGCCTCCACAAGTTTCTGTTAGCAGGCAAAGAAGTTTTAAAATAAAAGGAAAAGTCATTTTGATAAGTTTAAGAGAAAAAATCAAAACGCAGATATGAGGCACGAGTGGCCAGAGTTCTAAGAAGATTAAAAAAACTGACCCCAAAAAATAATAATATCAAGTGACTCAGAGTCTCATTAGTCAATGCTATTATTTACTCACGATGTGGACATGTTCTACAAAGCATTGATAATAGAAACAACAAAAATAATGAGAAAGACAATGATGTTTATGATGGCATGAGAAATTTTCAAGACATATGACTCCCCTCAGAAATTTGTGGTCTTAAGAACATATGCATGATGATTTTGAAATTGCACAGGAAGACTCCCATTTCCCTCTAAAACTAGCTCCTCTAAAACTTCCTCTGCATATCGGCATTGACATCTCACTGTGTAAAGTTGTTTTGCGTAAATTGAAGGATGTAGTATGGAGTGGGGAGATATTCTAGATTGGGTAGGGAGGGTTGAAAGGCTCGCTATCTCATAGCACTCAGATCGGCGTTTGTTCGCTTTCACAATCACGATGGCCTCCTATCTCTTGCACACCTACTGCATGCTTGTCAGTTCCTTTGTAGAGGCAGGTTCTTCTAAAAAACCAACATACCTCTTGGTCCAAAATTTTCTTGCAGTGAGAGGAAACCCAACAAAATTAGCTTCCCTCATGCAACTAAATGCCAAATATAATAACAAGAAATAATCAAGCAGAGGTAACGCTTAGTTTGTAATGATGGCAGTAGCTTTACTCAGGAATTTAGCAGAACCGAGCTTGATCCACACTGAATGGAAACCCAAAAATACTTTGGAGAGTAGAGGATTAGAAGAATTTTTAGATTTTTATGCTTTGGGTAAGCCTTGATTCTACAAATCTTGATATCTAATCTAATTTTGAAGACAAGCCATCAAGAAGATGCAAATAAATTATGTTGAATCATCGGCTCAGTAAAAAAGCTTAGCACTCGATCAACAAAACCCTCTTTAGCAAATTAAAGAAAACTTGTCCTGCCGCATGTGAATGGGCATCATTGAGAAGGGAAGGTTTCCATATATTAATCACAAGTTCTCAGCTACTTGTAACTGATGAGAAGAACTTTAGGCGATTGAAATGGCAATAGATTATTAAATTGAAAATTACGGCCAAGATCCTACTAATGAGCACACCGCGCAACCTGAAACTAATAAATTTTAACTGAGATTTTTGAGGGCGATAATGAGCTTTGGCAAAGATTTTTGATAGAGATAGAGCATAAATCACGCCCTCACAAGTGAATATCTAGCACTTATCAATTAAGCAAAAACAAATGCAACATTGATTCTATCATTCATAAATGTTTATTTATAATCATCTACATTAAAAAAAAATCAAAATGTCATCCAACAAATAAATCTGTTAAAGGAATATAAAATCCACTCCCACTACTTCAAATGATTTTGATGCATTTAGATGGCATAACAAACCTTTATATGAACCTTCAAATTTGAACTCTAGCATTAATACAATAATTTCTAAATTTGTGACTACATTGGGTATATCAAAAGAAACAAAGACCTTACAAATGTAAAGACTTTACAACCCCATCTAAAGCATGAATCAATATGATTGTTAGAAATAAAATTTTTTATATTCAACTAGGATTAATCCAAAAACTGTGATTAAGAGAGGCTTTCAAGCCCTCCTTATAGTGCCATTAAGTGAGCACTTTTTTTGCATTTACCTCAAATATCAACAAACATTAGAGCTATTAGCAAATGAAGTAAACCAAACTAAGCACTCTTATTAAATATTGAATCATGCTTCACAATGCAATCAAAACAACAATATGTCAAATAAACTAATTGAGAGCATAAAAAACATGATACATATCTATCCCATAGTGGATTGGTGCTTCTTTCATGTGAAAAGAAGCCCTTTCCCAATCCTTGATAAGCTCAAATGATGGAGATATGTGATTCTTGACTATAGTACAAATACTCAAGTTGTGGATGATCAAATGAAAAGGATGAACTCTCTATTTATAAGAGAGAATGATGGAGAGACATGCAAAATGCGTGAATGTGGGACTAAAGATCCACCAATGACAAGATGCCACTTGTTAACATGTAATAGGATGATGGTTCAACACATTTTGATCCATGTGCAAGTTTGAATTAGAATTTGATGAAGTGACATGTTTAGGGGAGATGAAAGATGAGTTAAATGCTAAGTTGACTTGTGTAAGAGACATGTAAGAGAAATGTAAGATCTCATAAATGCTTTGTTGGATGGATAAGTCATGTGGGAGGGAAAATTTAAATCGAAAGAATATTCCCTCAAAGATGCCATTTTGAATGAAAATGGTGAATTAATATATCAATTAAATTGATTTATGTGCACAAGTTGCAAAATCTAGAGAAAAGAGGATTAGGATTAGCATTAATCATGGTTTGATTAATTTAAGATGATGATTAGGTGATTTTGACTTTTGACTTAGATACTTGGATTTATTTAAATCAAAAGGGAGAAAATTGATGCACTATCCATTTAATTAAATACATTTGATTTAATTAAATGAAGAAACTTTAGGAGATAATTAAATAAAGTGATTTATTTAATTAAAAAGATAATCTTAGGAGATCAATCAAATAAAATTGATTTATTTAATTGATGGGTGAATATGATTTAATTAAATATGCATGATGACAATTTCACATGTCTACAAAGGGTATTGGGTTGAACATACGTAGAGGGTAGAAGTCGGTTTAAGGGTTTAAGGTTTAAGGGTTGAGGGACGTTAAGGGTTTAGGGTTGAGTGTTTAAGGGTTTAAGGGTTGATGGTTTAGGGTTGAGGGAATAAGGTTGAGAGGGAGGGATGGTTGGAATGAGGGATGGAGGGAGAAGTGAGATAGAGACAAGGAGAGAAGAGGAGGGAGGGGTAGAGATATATGAGGGTTAAGGATCTAATGTATATGGTAGATGGTTGAGAATTGAGGGTGTAGAGTTGAGAACCTATAGTGTTGATGGTTTAGGGTATTGGGTTGAGGGTATAGGGTTGAGGGATTAGGGTTGAGGGTAGAAGGTTTAAGGGTTTAGGGTTGATGGTTAAGGGTTGAGGGTAGAGAATTTAGGGTATAGGTTTAAGGGTATATGGTTGAAGGATTAGGGTTGAGGGTCTAATGTATAGGGTAGAGGGTATAAGGGTTGAGGGTTTAGGGTTCAAGGTTGAGGGTTGAGGATTGAAGGATTAGGGTTGAGGTTTGAGGGTTGAGGGTTGAGGGATCTTTTGATGCAAGTGAAATGTAGGCAAGCAATTGAAGGCCAGTGAATATTGGGGAAGGATTTTTTGTTCTAACACCCCTCATCTCTTAACCCTTTTTCCCTGATAGATTAGAACAATTAGGTGCTAAATTAGGAGCTAAATTTGGTGCTAAATTCGATTCTAAATTTGGCACTAAACTTGATGCTAAACCCAGTGCTAAAATTGGTGCTTAACCTGATGCGAAACCTGACATTAAACTGGGCACTAATTAGTGCCTAATTTAGTGCCTACTTGGTGCTAAATCTGACACTAAACCCAATGCTAAACCTAGCGCTAAACCCAACGCTAAACTCGACATAAAACCTGGTGCTAATTAACACCTACTTGTTTTGATCAGCGCAAAAAATGCCAAAAATAGCGCCATCCCGATAAATTGCATCAAATTTTTCAAATTTTTTGAGAAAAATACATTAAAACAGTGGGTGGAAGCAAAAAAGGGAGCTAATCATAGGGATTTGTTGTAGTGTTTCATTATTTAGAACATAATGGTATACTAAAAGGAAGAGGTCGAGGAAAAAAATGAGTGTTTAGTCTTTTTCTTTGATGAAAATAAAATACATTTTTTTTAAGAAGCTCTTTCTTTCAATCTAATAGTCTATAAAAATTTCATGTGCATTAGAGTAATACATGTCACAGAAACTAATTTCCCATTTATTAAACTTGTGTTATAAATTTTATTCATTTGATGAACAAGGAAAACACTAGCAATCCTTCATAGGATTTTGTCCTACAATTAACAAATTCATCATTTTATCTATCAACATCACGACATAATAAGTTTCTTATTTTCATTAGCAATCAATATAAACCTGATTTTATCAATAAAATCCATAACAAATAAAAGAGACCCCTAAAATGCAGGATTCAAATCATCAACCTTCTGCCAATTTATATACTAGACACAATCGAAAACCTATTAAATGGAATATTGTTTACCTGAAACTACTTTGCCAGCTATTGGCTAAAGGTTTCCATTTTCCAACAATCACAGTCATAACAAACTAGAAAGGGTGAGAATGGATGAAAAAAACATGGTTTCATTATCATCATATAGTTGTTTTTCCAATACCAGCTGAAAACCTACTCCATGATTTATAAGCATGCTCCACCACCATCATCTAATATGACCCTTGAGTATGAGGAGAGTTACATCCATCAATTATCAAAGATCAATAATAAAGAATTCTAATAATAATTATTGTTCTACCAACGAGGATGGAAAGCTCTGTGAAGTGTGAATTCTAAAATCTAAATTCACCAATAAAATCATACCAAATTGCAAGGAAATGGCATAATAAGAGTTTCATTTCTAGTTTATAGATGAAGTACAATGTATAATTGAAATTGATGAAAGCTGCACAAACTATTTTGGCTAGATTCACATAAGTCAATACCAATCTATTTCACCTACAATTTGAGAGAAGGAAATAATTTAATTTCTTAACCAACACATAGTATCACTCAATATCTATGTTACGAAAAGCTAACAGATTCAAATTCTAATTTAGACACTCGATGATCTAATGTAGATCAAGAGAAAATTGCAGCAATTTATTTAAATAAACCAAGGTCTTTCACCCCAAACGTAAATGGAACAAACACAAAAACAAATTTGCAGTCCTTTATTGTCTTTCCAATCAAATTTACAATTGAAATAAAAATCTGCAACATTCAAATGTATTTTCACTATTACTTTAAGTGTTTTCTAGCACCATTCATTCCTTATTTTTTAATCAAACTGCTACTCCTCTGTTTAGCTATTTATGCACAAATTTGCAGTCCTTTATTGTCTTTCCAATCAAATTTACAATTGAAATAAAAATCTGTAACATTCAAATGTATTTTCACTATTACTTTTAGTGTTTTCTAGCACCATTCATTCCTTATTTTTTAATCAAACTGCTACTCCTCTGTTTAGCTATTAACTGCATAAATTTCAGACCCAAAGAAGGTGGATGCATTTTGCTCAACTCACTTCCAATTCCTACCTTTGTTTTGCTTCAGCCACACCAATCTCTTCGTATAGGTTTTGTTTTTAAATTAGCAGAAAATATTTAAGAGATGAAGTTGCTATATCGCTTTTCTTCAACTTGTCACATCTCATGTCAAGTAAATAAAATAAAATGTTTTCCAAGTCAATACCAATCTATTTCACCTTCAATTTGAGAGAAGGAAATAATTTAATTCCATAACCAACCAACACAGTATCAATTTAATAAGGTATCATGAGCTATCTATGTAACAAAAAGCTAACAAATTCAAATTCTAATTTAGAGACACAACCATAAGTCTTCATCTTTTCCATATTTTTAGTCGTTTGGCTTTGAGAATGGGAATTTCAATTTCAACTTCACCATCTCTCTATTTTTTTTTCTTTCGGATCAATCTGAAGTTTCGATCAATTTTTTTGGCTTTTGGATCAATTTCAATCCCAAATAGCTTTACAACATCATCTTTCAGCTTTTTTTCTTTTTGACCAATTTCAATCCCAAATAGCTTTATAACATCATCTGACTCATTTTCACTTTCATCCTCCATAGCTTTTCTTTTTCCATGTTGTGCAGATCCACCCAAATGATTGGTTGTTTTCTGATGTGGTGGACCATCTATCTGATCTGTATTCTAATCCACTTCAATTTTTTCTTGAGATTTTCTAACTCTTTGGGATTAAAAATATTCACATTTGGCACATTTAATTTATCTCTAGCATAAGCCTTGGCAGCTTTTTCACTAGCCTTGAAAGTACCCAACTGTATTCTAGTACGTTTGTAGTATATTTGTGCTCCCCCGTGGCCATTCCTTTGCGAAACAAAACCTTGAACTTTGAACAACCCTCTTTTCCTGTTGCCTTAGTATTACCCTCCATTTGATCAATTTCATTACTATCAGCCTCTACTTCATTATCATCAGCCTCTATTTCATTATTATCAGCCTCTATTCCATTACTATCTAGAGCATTGGATATGCTTACTCTGTCGTCTATTTCATTGCTCAATGAATTAGAGCCAGCTGAATCTAGGGTATTGGATGTGCTTTCTCTGTCCTCTATTTCATTACTTAATGAATTAGAGTCATATGAATGTAGGGCATTGGATATGCTTTATCTGTCCTCTATTTCATTACTCAATGAATTAGAGCCAACCGATGAATCTAGGGAACTGGATATGCTTTTTCTGTCTTCTATTTCATTACTCAATGAAATTAACAATTATAATCTGTTATTTAATTCTTTACTATTTTTCTTTCTAATGATGAATAATTGAACATGATCTAAAACATATACACAATTAATTTTTTGATTTAATTCTGATGTTGCACAAATATCATATATATAGACCTTTTTCATTGCAAATCTGAAACACAGTCCTCCTTTACTTATTTTAGGAATTTTCAAGATTCAAAGCAAAAGGGAAAAACTATGCAGGAAGTGCACTTGAATAGTTTTTGTATGCTATTTGGTATTTTAGTAAGGGTCATTGCTTATATTTAATTCGAATTTTCTATAAATATAGTTCAAATTTTCTAAAACTATAGTTCAAAAACAAGCTAATTTAAGTTAAGTGTAAGAAAACAACACATAATATGCCAATAAAAAAATGAAAATTTAATATATTTATTTTCTAAAAACTATAGTTGGCAAACAAGCTAACTTAAGTTAAGTGTAAGAAAACAACATGTAGCATGCCAATAAAAAAATTAAAATATAATATATTTATTTTCTAAAAACTATAGTTGGGAAACAAGCTAATTTATGTTAAGTGTAAGAAAACAACATGTAACATGCAAATAAAAAAATGAAAATTTAATATATTTCTTTTGAAAAACTATAGTTCCAAAACAAGCTAATTTAAGTTAAGTGTAAGAAAACAACATGCAACATGCAAATAAAAAAAATGAAAATTTAATATATTTATTTTCTAAAAACTATAGTTCCGAAACAAGCTAATTTAAGTTAAGTGTAAGAAAACAACATGTAACATGCCAATAAAAAAATCAAAATATAAAATATTTATTTTCTAAAAACTATAGTTTGAAAACAAGATAATTTAAGTTAAGTGTAAGAAATAACATGACAATAAAAAAAATTAAAATTTAGTATATTTATTTTCTAAAAACTATAGTTGGAAAACAAACTAATTTAAGTTAAGTGTAAAAAATAACATTCCAATAAAAGAAAATCAAAACTTAATATATTTATTTTCTAAAAACTATAGTTCAAAAAATCAAAATTTAATATATTTATTTTCTAAAAACTATAGTTCGAAAACAAGCTAATTTAAGTTAAGTGTAAGAAAACAACATGTAACATGCCAATAAAAAGAAATAAAAATTTAATATATTTATTTTCTAAAAATTATAGTTCGTTAAGTGTAAGAAAACAACATGTAACATGCCAATTAAAAAAAAATCAAAATTTAATATATTTATTTTCTAAAAACTATAGTTAAAAAACAAGCCAATTTAAGTTAAGTGTAAGAAAACAACATGTAACATACCAATAAAAAAAATCAAAATTTATTCTATTTCATTATTATCAGTCTCTATTTCATTATTTTCTCTTGTGCTTGTAGGTTCTTGAAATATAGCACTCATGTTGAAAAGTGCACACATCATTTGCATTAATTATTTGTTACTTTACACAAATCCATGTACTTTGATTTTTTCAAAACAATTTAATTTCCATGTTGGCTACTTAATTTTACTTTGACATTCATTCTAGAGTATTTCAAATGCAAGTGGAAGTAGGAGCAATAAGTGATTTGTTAAAAATTGTAATACACATGATCTTTTTATTATATTTTGGGTCTAGGATGACTTGGTTGTATTTAATGCACCTATTAGTGTTTAAGATTATCCATTTGGATGAAAGATCATAAATGATGACAACTATTATTCAATGTCGTCATCACTCATCCCTAAAATCCATCCAATTTTCTAAATATCACCTTTTCCCATCTTAGTTCAAGTACACAAGTGTGGAATTAATCTAGATTAGTCCCAAAGGTTCACCCTTTCACTTGATGATTATTATGAGAATTGACTACACTATGAAATGCCTAAATTACACACCAAGGTGGTGTATTAAAGACTAAACCTAATGTAGAATAATCATATAATTTAACTAAAGATAACATCTAGAGTTCTATTTGTAAATGGATAATTAAATAGAATACATAAATTGCATTGAATCATTGTCAAGTAAGACTATATTGCATGTTTACTTTAATTCTCATCATTGATTCATTATTGTTGAAAAGGGCCATCTAGGGTCCTCACTACAAAAAAGTTGATCCTCATGGTCTAGAAAATCACAAAAGGTTCTTGTAACATTATCTATTCTCACATGAATTTAGATACCAAGAATTAAGGAAAATAAGTTTCAAACTGCATAGTTATTTTTTATATTAGGTCCACAAGGTATAGGTTCACACTTGTGCTCCAGGCCAACTCTACACTCACATAACTAAGCCAAAAAGGTACATAGTCAAGTTTATGGGTCAACAACAAATCATAAATTCCAACACCATAATAGATGAACTTGTATCATTTAAACATAACTATTTGCATCAAAATTAGAACTAAATAGCCCATTTAATTTTCGTATATATTAATATTACTTATATCATTAATTCAATTATTATTACTACCTCTAAAATCCTTAGCATTTGCAACACATTTTTTGGAATGTTGCTCCTATGGTTTGTTCCACATTTCATTCTTCTATGGTGTATCCTTATTTTATTTCCCATTTCATTTGATTCTCTATTGTGATTGAGAGAGACATCAACTAGATATTTGTAATTCCCATTGAACCATTATTTTGGAGTACAACAAGCATCTCATTCTTATCAAGGGAGGTACCCATGATAAAAACTAAGAAAATAAGAAGAAAAAAAATGATACAATATAATATAAGAATTGAAACAAAGATATTAATAGCTACTACACTACTTTTTCATCAAAATGAAGATTTCTAACTCAAAATTAATTCCTACAATTTAGGAATCAAGCTTGACCCATAACTAGAACTACTTGGCAATACACTAATGATCATTAACACAACAACCTCTTATGAAGAATTAACTATATAACTTGGACACCTCTAAGACATTTATTATTAATACTCTTACTAACACATGCTCAATTCCTTAAATTCTTAGAACACACAAACATGCAGATGCTGAATATACAATTATCTCTAATAACTCAAGTATTATACCAATAGTATAAAAGCCACTTTACCTCTAAACATTGAGTTCCCACCAACCATATAGCAAGATAACATTTATTTTCATTACAATATTAGAAAATCTTGTAAACAACAAAAACAAGTTTGCCTTGAAAACATTTATTTTTTAAAATATCAAAGTCAAGTCAATAACAATCTATTTCACCTACAATTCAAGAGAAGGAAATAAATATACAATTATCTCCAATAACTCAAGTATTATACCAATAATATAAAAGCCACTTTACCTCTAAACATTGAGTTCCCACCAACCATAAAGCAAGATAACATTTATTTTCATTACAATATTAGAAAATCTTGTAAACAACAAAAACAAGTTTGCCTCTGAAAACGTTTGTTTTTTTAAATATTGAAGTCAAGTCAATAACAATCTATTTCACCTACAATAGAGAAGGAAATAAATTAATTCCATAACCAACCAACACATAGTACCAATTTGAATAAGGTACCATGAGCTATCGATTTCACTACATATTTATGCAACAAAAGCTAAAAAAAATTAATTCTAATTTAGACACTCAACGATCTTTTCCATATTTTTTTGTCTTTTGGCTTTTGGAATTCCATTCGCAGATAACTTTCTTGCTTTGGACTCAATTTCAACTTCACCATCTTCCTGTTTCTTTGCTTTTGGATCAATCTGAAGCTCCAATCCTTTTTTTTGCTTTTGGATCAATTTCAACTTTTCGACCGATTTCAATCCCAAATAGCTTTATAACATCATCTAACTTATTTTCATTTTCATCCTCCATAGCTTTCTTTCTTTCTTTTGACTCAATTTCAACTTCACCATCTTTCTGTTTCTTTGCTTTTGGATCAGTTTGAAGCTCCAATCCTTTTCTTGCTTTTGGATCAATTTCAACTCCATCTTTCAGCTTTTTTTCTTTTCGACCGATTTCAATCCCAAATAGCTTTATAACATCACTTTCATCCTCCATAGCTTTTCTTTTTCCATGCTGTGCAGATCCATCCAAAGGATTGCTGGTTTTCTGATGGGGTGGACCATGCATGTGCTCTGTATTCTGTTCCACTTTGATTTTTTCTTGAGATTTCTCTAACTCTTTGGGCTTACAAATATTCACATTTGGCACAGTTACTAAGCTATATGTGGCATTGAATCCCTCTTCTTGAAGTAACTCACGAGAACCAGATTGGTCTTCCGCACAATTGTTGCTCATCAAATTCTGAGAGACATGGACTGTAATGTAAAATTTGTTGCTTGGCATCATACAATCCCTAGAAAAGGAAACCGTGTCTCCTCCTTTCAAATCCTTATCTTTGACAAACCTTCTCCATCCTCTTGTAAGCGCATAACTCTTGCTGGTTTTCCAAAATGAAAATCTAAATTGCCATTCTCTACTGTTACTTGTATCCACAAATGTAAGAAAAGTCTCTGATTGGGCATCTAACTTATCCTTAGGAAAATGAAGTTTAGCATATTGTTTTGGGATCACCAGCCTGTTTAATTTACCCACATCACTAGCAGTCATCTGCTTTTGAAATAGATGCTGCCTAATTCTGGGGTCTCCTGGAACAATGTTCTTACCCATCTTCCCTACATTAGACACTTCCTCATTACGAGATACCACTTGATTAGGTCCGTAGTGAGCATCGTACCACTTGTGGAGCTGTGTATCATAATTGTGATCCCTGATTAAATGCTTAACTTCATCAAGAGTTAAAGAATCCAGAAACTGATTCTCAACGTCCGAAAGCGGTGCAATGGGGAAATTTATTTCACCATCTTTTCCTCGCAACTTCAAATGAGCTCTAGCATAAGCCTTGGCAGCTTCTTCACTAGTCTTGAAAGTACCCAACCATATTCTAGTACGGTCGTAGTATAGTTGTGCTCCCCAGTGGCCATTCCTTTGCTTAACAGTACCCTTGGACTTTAGGTAATCCTCTTTTCCTTCTTCCTGTTCTTCAATATTTTTAGTCTCTGTTGTCTCAGTATTACCCTCCATTTGATCAATTTCATTACTATCAGCCTCTACTTCATTATCATCAGCCTCTACTTCAATTTCATTACTATCAGCCTTTGCTTCATTATCATGCTCTTTACGAAATGGCTTAGAGCCAGATGATATGCTTTCTTTGTCGCTTTCTTGTTTTGAAATAGCACTACAGTTAGCCCTAGAATTGGGGCTGTGATACCCTTCTTCTTGTGGCTCCTTTGAAAAACTCTGTGAGAACATCAAATTTAAGAATCATAATCTTCTATTTAATTCTTTATTATTTTCTTTTAATGGTGGATCATTGAAAATGATCCAAAACATATACACAAAGAAACTTTTTTGAGGATTTTAAATACAAAATTGATTTCAGAAATTTATTTTATTTTTTAAAATCCTAAAAAAATTCCGGTGCTACACAAACGTTATATATAGATACCTTTTCCATTGCAATTCTGAAACACGCTGCTGCTGTCCTTGTTTTCGGATACCTGCATTAGTGTTGGATGCAATTAGAGATTTTCAAGATTTCAAAGCTATCTTGCTGTTCTATCAATCAATTGAAAGAACAGGGAAAAAAACTTATAAAGCATTTAATATTCGGTAAAATAGGCAAATCACACTAAAGATTAAATCTGCGAAAGTTAAATCCCGTAAAACAAAACTGTCCGATCAGCTTGTGCAGAAAGTGAAGGGAAGATTGCTTATTTATGGTAAACAAAACAAAGCAAAAAACACAGACATCTAAGAATATAATTCGAATTTTCTAAAAATATAGCTCGAATTTTCAATTGTAAACAATCATATCTATAAAACAAAACTTACAAGAACATTATTCAGGGGAAGAAAACAATCTAATAATAAAATTCCTTGTTCTTCGAAAGGTGCAGGTAAGTTTCCAATTCTTAGGGAGCACCGGATTAATGTAGACTAGAAAGCTGCTATGTAATTTTGTTTTTGACCTAAATTGTTATCAACATAGATCACAGAAAATAAGTCACTAAAGTTCTCCAAACAGAACCTCAAGCAGAAAAAAAAACTTATAAAGAGCAGAAAAAAAAACTTATATTCTTTAAAATTTCAAGATTTCAAAGTTACCTAGGTATTCTATCAATCAATTGAAAGAGCAGAAATAAAATAGTAACCTACAGCCGACTGAAAGCAAATCACACCAGAAAATTTACCTGATTTGTAAAGCACGGATTGTTTCAGTCTTCTTTTGCTTTTGAATATCAAATGTTATTGAATCGATTTATTTATAACAATTGAATTTTATCGATTTATTTATAACAATTGAAAATAAATTGATGTTTATATTCTCATAATATTTATATTATTTAATTATTTCAAAACAAATTTAAAGAAAAACATATTAGATAAGCATCAGAATTAAAGCTACTTAAAAAAAATGCCAAAACATGCACTTTAAGTAGGTGAAGTAAAAAAAACAACATGCAAAATGCCAAGTTCCAATCCCACGTGCATGTTTAAAAAAACTAAATTTAATATAACTACTTATAGTTACTCATTCTTAAACAATAGATGCAAAGATCCAGTTGTTTTTAGTTTAATTTATTTTTATTTTTATTAACCTAAAATTTATCTATTTAAAGTTTATATATTTTTAAATATTATTATATTAAAATATATAACAATTTTATAGTAAAATAATATAAAGATGGGTTTTTTAAAAATATATAATAAATAAAATAAAAATAGTTTTAAACATTTTTATTTTTCTAAATATCTATTTTTGTTCATATGTATATGTAAATTGCAAAGTTTAATATTTATGTAAAAAATAAAATAGTATAAATTAAAGTAAATATATTTTCATTCCTACTTAAAATATGTAGTAAATACTTTGTTTTTAATTAATTTCAAAAGTAAAATATTTTTTTCAAGGTAAAAATAAAATTATTAAAATTAAAATTAAAATAAATAAGGCCAACATTGGTTGGATCTGCCATGATCTTCTTGATCTGTATTCGGAGGCCCTTGAGAGGGGATCTTTGGGATGCTCCATTAATAAAGGTATAATTAAGATGATCCCCAAAGATGGGGATAAGGCCCTCATAAAAAACTGGAGACCTATTACCCTCCTCAATGTTTCCTACAAAATTTTTGCCAAGCTCCTGGCGCTCAGAATTGAGAACATCCTCCCCAAGTTTGTTTTCTCTACCCAGATTGGTTTTATCAAAGGCAGGTATATCCTCGAAAACCTGATCACTAGTTGGGAAGCCATGAACTGGTCCAAGCACTCCCAACAAAACTCTGCCATGTTCCTTCTTGACTTTGAAAAAGCCTATGACAGGGTGGAATGGAAATTCATCACCATGATGCTGGAGGCCTTCGGCTTTCCTAGGAAGTTTTGTAACTCTGTTAATACTCTGCTCAAAGATGCTTCAGCCTAGATTGATATTAATGGCTCGATTTCTGCCTCCTTCCCCCTTGGTAGATCTATCAGGCAAGGCTGCCCCTTGGCTCTGGCCCTTTTCGTTATTGCTTCTGAAGCCCTTTTTTACATCCTGAGAGATAACTCTCTCTCCCCTACTGTCAAAGGTATAACTCTTCCCAATAATGAGGAGCTCTTAAATTGTCAGTTTGCTGATGATACTGCTATCTTCTTTGATGCTAGACCTGATAATTTTGAGGTTCTGACCTCCAAACTCAACTTGTTTTGTAAGATCTCTGAGGCGAGGCTTTCACATTCCAAATCTATCTATCTTGGTTGGGATGTGATCCCCCCTAACTGGTTTAAAATCTATGACTTTCAGTGGGGTGGCCCGCACAAGATTCTGCACTACCTTGGCATCCCCTTCTCCATTGACCCCTCCCTTAATGACATGTGGGCGTGGATTAAAGGTAAGATCTTCAAAAAGTTGAATAAATGGCATAATAGAACCCTTTCTTTGGTTGGTAGAATCCAGGTCTATCAGAAAATCCTTTCATCCTATAACATTTACTATTCTTCTGCTTGGATGTTCAGTAACTACCAAATCCTTGAGATTCAAAAGGCGGTTAGAAGCTTTCTCTGGTCGGATGGCAAAGGTAAAAAGAAGATGCATGCTATCAAGTGGGACTGGTGCCATGTCAATAAGCTGCTAGGGGGGCTTGGTTTGAAGGATCTCAAGCTCCAAGGGGTTGCCCTTCCCGCCAAGTGGATCTTTCACTCCCTTGATGGCAATGATCCTTGGAAGGTTCTAATTAGGAGCAACATTGAAAGAGGCTTCCCTAAGTCTGCGAAGTCTTGGAAGAATCTACCGATTATTGACTTTGTTATTGGTAATTTTCCTGCTCTTGTTCAAGGTTCTGCGGTCTTTAGGTCCATTTGGAAGGCTTGGGACCAGGTTAAATTGCATGTCTCTAACAGGGACTTCCATGATGACTGCCATCTTTATGGTGAAAGGTCCATTTGGTGGAATCTTTCTTCCTCTGGCAAGCCCCTAGCTCTCTCCCAAGGCTGCTCTGCTAGACACTGGTCAAGCAAAGGCATTTCCTAGTTAGCCGACCTCTTTGAGAATGATGAATTAATTAGCTGGGAGGTTCTCAGTAATAATTTTGACCTCCCCATTTCCTAAAAAAAAACTTATAATTTGATTGTCAAGGCGACTAAAGACCTCCCTTCCTCCTGTCATGTGGACTCTCATAGATTCCTTGGGTGTAAATGGCCCGATGGCACTATGTTCTCCAAGATCAAAGCCAAGCATATTTACAATGTTATTGGGCATTCAGAAGCTATCATTGATCACATTAATACTGTTTGGTATTCCAGGCTAGACACCCGCGCTTGGAAGAACCACTTTCACTGCCTGTGGAAAGGTCCCACTGAGCCTAAGATCAAATGTTTCAACTGGCTCCTTCTCCTTGACAGACTCCCTGTTAGGAAAGGGAATGCCGAGTACGATTACTGTAACTTCTGCAGACTTCCTAAAACGGCTAGACATATCCTCCTTGACTGCATATTTGCGAAAGAAATATGGCTCATGTTTGGCATTACTTATCCTATGCTTTTTACTGTTATGGACATTGTTACTGGGCACATTGATGGTTTAAAAAATGACTCTAATCTTTTCTGGAAGATGCTCCCCTCTAATATTCTCTGGCAAATCTAGAAATGCAGAAATGAAGAAAGATATCAGAATAACCCCCGTGATCTTACTGAGTCTTTTAGAAAACTCATTTACTTTAAAATTTTTTTGCAGGTGCGAACCACCATGATCATCGAAAGAAAGAAACTTAAATGCTTCCTTAAGGATGGTTATGCCACCTTTTTCATCTACGAGATGAAGGATGGGTATGCCTGGAGGGACACCCTCAACAACCAACAGCTCTTTGATAATACCTGCAAAATCCTATCCCAAGAGGTGAAGAACAACAAAGGCTTCGGCAAGGATACAACGCTCATGCTTGCGCAGATTCAGGAGATGAAATATATAGTCTGGATGGAAGGAGATAAAGGTTGGACTGCCTGGGTGGATAAAGTGGATGACATCTTGTACTAAGCCTGTTGATCGGTGGTGGTCAGCTATGCACTTTTTTTCCTTTTGTAACGAAAATGTAAATCTGTAGCGGCTGTTTTGCCCTTTTTTTGGCTCTGCCTTAAGGCGTGTCCTCTTTTTGGCTGAACTGGTCGCTCTCTGGAGTTTTCTGTATTTACTGTGATATCCTTATATTTAATACAAAAAAAAATTTAAAATAAATCTATTTTCATTCCTACATAAAATATGTAGTAAATACTTTGTTTTTAATTAATTTCAAAAGTAAAATATTTTTTTAAGGTAAAAATAAAATTATTTTTTTACTAAAATTTAAAATCTATAGTAAATAAAATAGTTTTGAAGTACAATAATGGAAATAGATATTAAATAATTGGTTTGTGTATTAATGATGTGAGAGAAAAAAGAGAATCAAATAAACGGGTACACTTATATTTAAAAAAATCTATATAAAAGAGACTAGAGATATCATTTTTGAGGCGTATGGTTAAAAATGTTATTATATTATATAAATATTAATTATATAGATTATTATATTTTTATTATTATATTATCATATTTTAAGTATTATATTATTATTATTATTTAAATAAAAGGAACTTGGCATATATATAATATAAAAAGCTTGTACATAGAGTTTATATCTGGTAAGGCAAAAGTGTATATCAATCCCCAATTTTCCTTTTAGATAACCATTTTTAATTATAATGCAGATGGGAAGAATTACAATACAAAATTTAGTTATAACATGCAGATATGTAACAAATTCAAGCAAGAGCAGAGTTTGTAGATAGCTTCTGGAAAAACAACTTCACCACTTCATTGTTGCCACAAAATTGAACTGCATACAAAATAGCCAAAAACTTCTTGCTGACTACCAATATACTACTCCTCCATATGCTCCACCTAAATTGAATTCTCATCTTGAGCCTCAGACTCCTCTTGAACATACAAGCCATGAGCAAGAAATTCATATCCTACAATTGGTTCCCTCTTTGTTTGAATCCCACGAGCAATACGCGGGTGAGCTACAAGCCCATGACCCAAAATGTTTGCATCCTCTGTGCCATTGCAAGCAACCATAGACTCTGGATGACCTTCATTTGGAATAGAAGGTGTCCCTTGATCTCTTGGTCCAAGAAGATAAGCATTAAGAGGTGGGTGAGGGGAATGTTCTCTAAGAAAGGAAATAGCATATTACCTCTCCTTGATGTCCATGTCTAGAGACCCACAAATTCTTTGACAATTCTTCCTTAGGGGCCTCGACAATATCTATCACTTCTATATTACAGTGTTCCTCAATGCCCTGGCGATGCTTGATAAAATCTCTAGGAAAAAAATCCTCCTATATACCAATCCCCATTGAAAATGTTGTACCCTTGAATAGTGACTATAACAACATTGTTTAGAAGGAACTGGGGTTTCACAAATTGCTCTTCCATTAACATTAACTCTCCTAAAGATTGCAATAAATCCATGATGTTTGACAGAAAAATAGAGAGCACCTGATATGGGAAAATTATCCGTCTTCAAACAATCATTGGTAAGGTACTCCTCAAAAGGATGCTCCGTAGGTTGCACCTTCATGTTTACTCTGAGATTCCATGGTTTAAAGTTCATCTTTATCCTCCTTTTACACCTTTCACCACATAGATAGCTGAAAAACACAGAATGAAAGCTAATTGCAGAACCTCGGATAATTACACCAAATACAAGCACCTCCCTTTATAGCCAATAAAATCACATGCAAATCTACTTTCATGATTTAAAAGATTATTTTAAATTCATGAGAAGGAGAGCTCGTTAATTCACTACAAATAAACTTTGTTGTAGCTCTAAATAGTAAAAACAAAGTAAATCTATTTTCATTTCTACTTTAAATATGTAGTAAAGCTTTTCTTTTATTTAATTTCATAAGTAAAATATTTTTTTAGTTATTTCTTTTTTATGTATAAAACTTCAAATCTATAAATTTATGTGTATATAATAAATAATATAATACCTAGCTAAACTAGTTAGGGTTTGTGTCCTTCTAGATACACTCCAAGAATTTCCAAAAATTGTGTATAAATTCAAAATTAGGATCTTGTGTTCAAGATATTTTTCTTAAAAATCCTTCTAATATCTGTCATGAATGTCACATTAAGGTTCATAAGGATAGATATTGTAAAAGCAAGGCACAACAAAATGAAATTTTGCATAAAAATCCTATAGGAAATGTGGAACAAGAAAACCTCACTAAGTTTTCTGGAAAGGATTTTTCTAGGAAGGAGTTCTCAGATTACAATAAAATTGGAAGCGTGAGGGATAAGAATGGTTACTTGAATTGTAATCTTGATAAGTGCCATGATTTTTGTTATATGGTTGTTGTACATGATTTAGTATCTAACAAGTAAGTCTATCTAATATTTATCTAAAGGGGGTTTCTAACTTAAATAAAATTAGAAGTGTGAAGGAAAATAATGTTATTTTGAACTGTAATCTGATAAGGATCAAGCTTCTTGTTCTACGTTGGTTGTAAATTGTAAAATCTGACCCTCAGGCACAACAATTTTATTTGGAACAATGCAGAACTACCAATTTAACCAAAAAAAAATTCCTTGTAAATTATAAGTGTTAATTTCAATATCTCTACATTCACCATGGTGGGAAAAAAAATCAACACCACAACTTGTATACTTACACTCAAAACTGTTGTAAGGTCCCAAGGTCAATGGCTTTCCTAAACGTACAACCTAAGCCTTGAGGGTTTGTGATGACCCTACCTATATATCCCTTCATGGGAAATTGAAGGCTTCGTAGTTCACCCCACAATGACAAAGGGAGTTCAATCACTCCTCTTGTATGAGATCTATTATCTCACCTGAACCCATTACTATTAATTCAGTACATGTAAGCTATTAACTTAGCTATTTATATCATAATTATAATAACTTGCCATCAAGCATTGGGTCCATACCAATCATTACCAAATGTTGTTGTACAAAAATTCAAAATATTCACAAGAGGTCATTCATACCATATGTAACAAAGGATTTTGGCACTCAAATCCTTCTTAGCTCCTCCTAGGGTATTTCAACTAGAAGGAGAGAGAATAGGGGCCAAAATGCACAACATTAACACTCAAGACTAATGGAAGGATAAAAAGAAAATGTGGAGTGTGTGTAGATGTATCTAAATGTTGGAAACTTAATGAAAATGCAAACTAGTCTAATGCAAAATGTTGGAAAACACAGTGTAGAATGCAAACATGAAAATAGAGATGAATGAAACTGAACATAATGCACCTAAAGGGTTGAAGAAGACTGGAAATGGATTATGGAATACTAATGATGATGTTTTTCAAGCCTGACATGACTCATTTGCCACCTAGGGTGAATTAGTCGCTATTCTAGTGAAAACTTCTAGAAACAGGTTTCAGACTACCGAGAGATGAATTCTGAGAAAATCACCTTTTCAAACCTATAGATGGGACTAATCCACAATGCTTGGTGAATCAGTCCTCCTGCAAGAATCTCTAAAGTCAGGTCTTGATTTTGTACCTTCAAATCTACAATTCTATCTTCTACAGGGGGTGATCCCACAATAATGGGTTACACTTTTTGGCCAAACTTGACATTGAAATCAACATTTTTCACTAGATCTTCACTTTCTTATGCCTATAGAAGCTAAACCATTAAGAATTTGAAGATGAATAAAACTAGTGATTTGTGAGATTTTTTGTGTAGATTCTAATTATATTTTTTAAAAAATTAAAAATATAAATTGTAAAAGCTTTTATGTAATTTTTAACAACTTATTATTCCACTTAAACAACATTTTTAAAAAGTGATGTTTACTTTAGACATCATAAATTTTTTTATAGAAAGGATATAATTCTAATTTTTAAAATACAGATTTTTCACAACAATATCTAGTGCATGGATATATTTTCATAATTTTTTGTTACATATTTTTTTAATTTAATTTTCCAAGTCAGAGTAATTATAATTTGGACAGAGGTGTACTTCGGCCTACATAACTTTTTTTGTATGCATTTGAATTAACTTATTATTTTTTTTGTTGGAATAAGGACATCAATACCTAGTGCACATGTTAATTTTAGAAATTTTTTTATCTATTTTCCTATTTTTTAATATGTGTGAAACAAAGAACTTAATGTTCATTGAAAAACCTACATTCACAGGAAATAAAAAATAAATATCTAGTAATAAATTAAATATATTTAAAATTATACTTTTTGGGAAGCTTATAATAAGGGCTACGTACTTACAAAACATAAATTTTAAATAAATTCATTTGATTTCCCAAAAGGTAAATCAAAAGTGGTTTTTTATCAACATTTTGATAGGTGTAGAGGAGACCACATTATAGGTATGGTTTAAAACTAATGAGGTTCTATCCAAGGGGGTTTGATCAAACCCTCTTTAATTAAAATAATTTAAATGGAACCATAAAAGTCTTAAATCATTATATTTTCTATAAACACGTGATTTTAGGAAAAAATTAGGATGTCCCAAAAAGTGCAACCCATTATTGTGGTAGCACCCCAGGTGTTCACTTCAGAAATTGTCAGAATCAAGTCTGAAAATGACCTTTTCTTGATACTTTGAATTGAATGAAGAGAAGAAGACTTGAATAACTTTGAAATACAATCCTCAATGATTATTAAGCCGTCAAGAGTCCTAAATCCGCATACAAACAAGACAAGAAAGAGAAATTGTTGCTTGTTAAGGCATGGGGATTTGCCTTGGTCAAAATCCTTTTAGGTAATTAAACCAAAATGATGAAATAATAGAATAAAACATGCAATAATGGAATAAATCACCCTTCCATGATGAATGTTCTTGAAATTTTGCAACAATACATGTAGAATTAGCCCTTGAATGCTTTAGAAAGCTAACTTGAAGACTTCTAGTAGAGAAACCCTAAGTTGTTTGACTTGAGATAGAAGATAGATGATGAATCAAAGATGAAATATGTAATAATGAGCATGATATGTAAAAGTAATGGTTAAAACACTTATTTATAGACAAGTGTGCCTTAGTACCCGATAATGCTTCATCACAGGCTAACATGTAGTGAAAATAAACTTTAAATTTCACTTTTTCCTACTCAAAGGTCAAAATGGGGGCCAGATTGGACTCATTCACCACACATGGAAAATGGGTCCCACCTAGATGGGACTAATTCACCATGCATGGTGAATGGGTCCCACAAGAGCCATTCTGACACCTAAGAAGCTAGGGGATAAGGAAATAAGGTTTAAATTGTAACTTTGTCAGGTGTTCGATCAATTTTAGCCTCAAGATGCACAATAAGGGTTAAAAGAGGTCTATTAGTGATGATGTAAATGTCAAATAGGGCTTGGGACACATAAATTAATGTGAAAGTGTAATTAAATACACTTTACAACACTAAAATGAGGTCCATGCTACCTAGGAAGGAACAAGAACCAATGTGAATGTGTACTACAACACTAGTTTATCATTAAATTCACTTTACAAGCCTTCTAAATTAATGTGGTGATGTAATTAAACATGGTTTATAATTTTGAATAGGTTCATTAGGTTTAGAAAAGCGTGAAAGTCCTTTACAAGAATCTACAACACCTTTACAAGACATCATTCAAAGCATTTTATTTAGTTTGCAAGGGTCCAAGATCTAGTGTGGATGCATAAAATGCCTCACAACACCTAAATCAAGGCTTCATTAAGCTAAATTATAATGAATTATTCCATGTCAAGCAAAGGGTACTTTTTTCTACAGCACATTTAGCCCCCACTTTAGTGAGAGGATGAAATTACTTCAAACTCACACTAAAGTAGACATTTAAGAGAGATCCACATGTAGGCCAAGCCCCCAAGATACAAAATCATGCAAAGGAAAGGACTAAGAAAAATGAGATGGAAAAGATGTACTCACTTTGGACCCACAAAACTTCAGGTCATCTATGGGGTGAGAAGGCCACAACATACTCACTTTGGGGCCATGAAACTTTTGGTTGTCCGCGGGGTGAGAGATCCCAAAAAGTGGTTTACTGATAAATTCATGCCAACGTGTATTTCCCACCGTATAATGAGAAATTCATGCCAATGTGTTCGGCTTCCCATTATACAAACCATACCAAAGTTATGCTCTTGATAACATTGATAAGGCACCACAAAGTAAAAAAAGAAAAGATGTTGATTCGAGCTTCATGAGACAAGAAAAACTTCATATGCTTAGAACTCATGAACAAAAAAGATGGCACCATAGGCATGCAAGCAGGCGTTATGCATGGCCAAACAAAATGCAACAATGTATAAAATGCAATGTGAAGATGTTCATCGGAGTCTTGTTCATTTTATGTATTAATCACTTAGGAACATTGCATAATGTCTCCAAGAGAGGACCAACTGCTGATACAGTAAATTCACAACTTAGGGGATACAATGTGTTGCATCAAACCACCAAGAGGAATGTAATATGCTAAGAAATATCACACTTATGAAGGACATCACACCCAATGTCACCCACAAAGTAATAAACATCATATAAAATGACAAGGCTATGCTAGGAACAAAGAATTCAAATGAATCATGGTATTGTATGCCCCCCACTTTAAAGGAATTTCTACACATCATTCTGTGGGAAATTGCTTTAAAGAAGAAGAGAAAAGAAAGATGCAAAAGGAAAAAAAGACATGAGAGCCAACTAGGAAAGCCTTATGCCAAGTCATATGTTTCAAAGTTAGGCTACATCATGTCAAGGAAAGAGAAAGAAAGGGAGTATGTCACATGCAAGTCAATCTTAAGACATGTCGTTCACATCTCAAGCTTGCTCTTATACGTTCATGAAAAGTTAACGACTAGCCAAAAGAGACAAGAACAAGTGACATACGGGGATAAGACTTTCTAACCCTTTGCCCCCACTTAGTGCAGAACAAAGGTGAGCCTGGAATGGTTGAAGGTATGCTGCTCCTTGCAATGGATGCAAAACATGCAATAGTGAGAATGTTATGGTTCTACAACTATTACAAGGCAAGGAGCAACAACCAATATTATTTAATTATTGATTTAGGATGTACCAAGGGTAAAGGTTTCTTGTTAGAAAGGTTGGTGATAATATAGATGTTGAGTGGAGGTTTGTTGGATGAGTTGATGGCTATGAAAGCACAATCACGAAGACTATGATTTGGAAGAATGAGGTTAGGTATAATGTGAACTTGCATAGGGTGATGATTATGAGTTGAATTTTTTTGAGTATAAAAAGTGAGGATAGAAGGATCTATTTGGTTGTTGGATGTTACTAGGATATCATTCTTATGTGCCATAATATTAACCATGGGAGGAGAGCTAATATGTTCATCACATGCCATAATTGGATTTAGAAAGATGGCTTCATCACTCATAGGAGAGGCATCAAGAAAAGGATAACTAGGAATTTCATGGTTACTAATGATTGGATTGTTGTGCTCCAATAGGTCTTCCCAAATGGTAGGGGCATCAGGAAAGGGAGGAGTAATATTTTCATGAGTTTCACTAATGATATCTTCTAACACTAAACTGTCTTCTTCATATGTAAAGAAGATATTAGGAGAAGAAATGGGTTGATTAGTATAATTATCAACATTTACATTCACATGTTCTATGATGTCTTGTTGAGTGGGAAAGGTTATAGAAGATGAGCTTTCAACATTGTCATGATTCTCAATTAGTGTATCTTCTAATACCAAAATACCTTCATCACATGTAGGAGAGATATTGGGAGAAGGAGAACTATGATTATCATGAGTATTGATGCTTTCATCTTCTTGTGTCAAACCTTTAGTGGAAGATATAGGAGAGATGAAGTCATTAAGGGCTTCATCTAACATGGCCCAGTCATCACTACTAAATAGTTTGGGGGATAAGTCATTATTAATTTCATTGGGTTTCTCATGACAAGCATTAGAGGATGAAGTGAGTGAGAGGATGCCCTTAAGGGTTTCATCTAACTTATTGACATCATAACTACTAAGTGGCTTGGATGAGATGTTATTTAAAAATTGAATCATTTGATGTGTTTTGTGATTGTTTATTTAGATTTTCTATGGTCTCCTCAATGTAAG
This sequence comes from Sequoia sempervirens, assembly GCA_007258455.2. Taxonomy (NCBI): domain Eukaryota; kingdom Viridiplantae; phylum Streptophyta; class Pinopsida; order Cupressales; family Cupressaceae; genus Sequoia; species Sequoia sempervirens. The sequence goes on from VDFB02105785.1 coordinate 356,810,404, forward strand.
CTAATCAAAAAGGACTACAAAATAGAGTCCAATATGAAACATGCAAAATTCTAAGTGCCATACTTATTTCTAAAAATAGAATAAAAACATAGGATGAAATGCTATTTTTTAGATTTCAAACAAAATAATGAAATGTTGCAAATGCAAAATTGAATCTAACAATGCAAGAAATGAGCTAATTTAGGCTAAATATTATGAAATGCAATGTAGGGAAATGCAACTAACTGATATATACAAGTTAAGGCACCAATAAAAATCCTAAAAACTGATTTCTGAGATCTGTAAAGTGTTGTTTCAAGGGTTAGAAGGGACTGATTCGCCGAAGGTGGTGAATGAGTCCCAATATGGAACTTTTTCAAAATTTTCAAAAATTTGAGACTGATTTTTATGAATTCTGAGAGCCAATACATAGAACTAAATGAAAATGCAGAATTTCAATAAATATAAAGGAATTTAAATGATACCAATGCAATCTAAATGCACTTTTTACACATGCAAAAATGAAACCCTAGAATTTAAAATGTAATGTAAGCTACTTCTAAGATGATTAAGGGACTCCAAAATTGGAAATGAAGGATTACAAATAGTAGGTTGACAAAAATGTAATGAAGGATTTTGGCACTCAAATCCTTCTTAGCTCCTCCTAGGTTATTCCACCTAGAAGGAGAGAGAATCGGGGCCAAAATGAACAATGTTAACACTCAAGACTAATGGAAGGATAAAAGAAAATGTGAAGCATGTGTAGATGTATCTAAATGTTGGAAACTTAATGAAAATGCAAACTAAGGAATGCTAACTAGTCTAACACAAAATGTTGGAAAACACAGTGTAGAATGCAAACATGAAAACAAAGATGAATGAAACTAAACAAAATGCACTTGAAGGGTTGAAGAATACTATAATTGGATTCTAGAATATTGATGATGATGTTTTCCAAGCCTAACAGGACTCATTTGCCACCTAGGGAAAATCAATCCCTGTTTTGGTGAAAACTTTTGGAAACAAGTTTTTAGACTACCGAGAGATGAATTATGAGAAAATTAATTTTTCAGGCTTACAAATGGGACTAATTTGCAATTCTTGGTGAATCAGTCCTTCAACAAGAATCTGCAAAGTTAGGACTTGATTTTGTAGCTTCAAATCTGCAATTTTCTCTTCTACAGGTGTCCACTTCAGAAATTATTGGAATTGGGTCTGAAAATGACTTTTTATTGATACATTGACATGAATGAAGAGAAGAAGACTTGAATAAATTCTAAATGCAATCCTCAATGATTCTTAAGCCTTCAAGAGTCCTAAATCTTCATACAAATAATACAAGAAAGAGAAATTGTTGATTGTTAAGGCATGGGGGTTTGCCTTGGTCAAACCCCTTTTAGGTAATTAAACCAAAATGATGAAATAATAGAATAAAACATGAAATAATGGAATAAATCACCTTTCCATGACTAATGATCTTGAAATTCTACAGCAATACATGTAGAATCAGCCCTTGAATGCTTTAGAAAGCTAACTTGAAGACTTCTAATGGAGAAACCCTAAGTTGTTTGACTTGAGATAAAAGATAAATTATGAATAAAAGATGAAAGATATAATAATGAGCATGATATGTTAAAATAAGGATAAAAACACTTATTTATAGACAAGTGTGCCTTAGTACTTGATAATACCTCATCATAGGCTGACATGTAGTGAAAATTAACTTTAAATTTCACTTTTTTCCCGCTCAAAGGTGAAAATGGGGCCCAGATAGGACTCATTTGCCACACATGGTGAATGGTTCCCACCTGGATGGGAATGATTCACCATGCATGGTGAATGGGTCCCACAAGAGCCATTCTAACACCTAATAAGCTAGGGGATAAGGAAATAAGGTTTAAATTACAACTTTGTTGGGTGTTCGAATGATTTTAGCCCCAGGATGCACAATAAGGGTTAAAAGAGGTCTATTAGTGATGATGTAAATATTAAATAGGGATTGGGAAACATAAATAAATGTGAAAGTGTAATTAAATACACTTTACAACACTAAAATGAGGTCCACACAGCCTAGGAAGGCACAAGAACTAATGTGAATGTGTACTACAACACTAGTTTATCATTAAATTCACTTTACAAGCCTTCTAAATTAATGTGATGATGTAATTAAACATGTTTTATAATTTTGAATAGGTTCATTAGGTCTAGAAAAATGTGAAAGTCTTTTACAAGACTCTACAACACCATTACAAGATGTCGTTAAAAGCATTTTATTTAGTTTGCAAGGGTCCAAGACCTAGCGTGGATGCATAAAATGCCTCACAACACCTAAATCAAGGCTTCATTAAGCTCAATTATCATGAATTATTCCATGTCAAGAAAAGTGTCCTTTTGTCTATGGCACACCATAATCTCAAAGATTATACACAATGGATGTCATAAGCATATCCCCATACACACAAGTTGATTAGCTCATACATAGTACAAGTACAATAGTGACTAGATAATACATAGATCACAAGTGCAATAATGATAGGATCATACACAGATCACAAGTATAATAATGATTAGCTCATATATACATCACAAGTACAACAATTATTATCTCATTCATATATCATAATTAAATTAGTGACTGGCTCTAGCATATATCACAAATACATAGTGACAAAATCTATCATACAACACATGAATACAGTGATGAGCTCCACCATACATCACATAACATAATAACAATGGCTGACTATCACATCCCAATGGCTAACACATGTCCATAATGCATGCTAGATACAAAGAATATTAATGCATTGTGCACTACACCGTTGGTCCTATCCTTTCCTCTAGTCTTCTATACTCATCGATAAACAAAGAGGATTCAATGCATCCTATACTACACCATAGGTCCATCCTCGGGAAACTGGCAAGGGTAAAGTTATATAGTCCGGTCAATTGGGAAGGATTTGCGCATCCCATACTACAATCGCGAGTCCATCCACCATCCCAAGGGTTTCCTAAGCAGTGAACCTACCAAAGGTGGATTTTGACTTTAATCGCCTATAGGCCATCGACATGTCTATCCACCTGTGAAGAAGTAGCTCCCAACATATACCACCTTGTGACTTTAGTGGTACCATCATCTATCTTCTTCACAATTTTGGGTAACACTAGCCTCTATCACTTTTGTGCCCTCAGTGATAGTCAATGAACCCCCTCAATACAATGGTTAGCCTCGGATTACCGTTTCCCATATAGATGGGTCCCTACCCATCCAATTGTTATCGTATCTTAATCATAACCAAGGTAACCTGTTGCCTTCACCTCCAAGAACTAGGTGAATGCTAACTAATCCCTAATAGTAGCCTAGACATCGATCATTGGCATGGTTTAATGATTGTCTATCACTACTCAAATATCCTAGAGGTTCATACTTGGGCGGGTCATACATAACATGAAACACAATCACAGTCAACATATATACAGGCCTATACATAGATACCTCTAGATATGGAGTTAGTTTTCACAACACATAAAGTCACATGGAACCAACACAAGATGGACTTTTCCAAACTTACTTAGCCAAACTTATACATATTTTCAATTACCAATTATAAGTAGTTAAATCACTTACTTTATTCATTTAATATTCAAAACACATTATGCATTAAATACAAGTTATTAGATTCCCTTAACTTATTTCATAGCCATTTTAGCCTCAACTGAAGCTTATGGAGGAGGAAACGTCAACCAATTAAGAGAAACGCCAACCCTTGGAGTTACCCCCCCAGAACCTCCCCCTATAGACTTGAGGTCACAGGGACATCCTTTGCCCAAGGACCACCTGTGTTTCTACTTCCAAACGAATCAAAGTCATATGTAGTTCTCCTTACAAAGCCTCTCAAGGATACCTATGAATAGGTTCCCACAACTCAAGGTTTCACTTCCCCTTAAGTATATCAAGGTCTTGGATCAAAATCCACCTAGTTTATTGATAATCTTATTTGAACATATTGATTCTCTTATATTTTCATCTCATTGACCTACCCTGACTTGGCTTATTACTTAATACAAAATTACCTTGGTTCACACAAACCCATAGGAAATCATTTCCATTTGAAAATTATATAATGAGTTCAATCATGAGTCTCTTATAATCAAGGGGTCAATAGATACCTTCGAAGGACAAGTAATGGTATTTAGAAGTTCATTTTAATTTATAATCAATGTCTAAATCATAATTGATTAACTTGGGAACATTATATCCATTAGAACAATACCTGAAAAATAACCCATTAATAATATTACTAATAATGTTCTTGATCTTCTAATTTTCCTTTACCCTATGGAGCAACCCATATTTAAACGATAGGCTATTATAGGGCGGAAAACCCACCGGTTTGGTCTATTGTCTGATGTCGGATTGTGCGTTTTCTGATTTGCACGGACGTCTTCCCTGCGCATTCCAATAAGTAGCGTACGCTAATTAGTTGGAGCGAGGGAGGGGGAAGGGCTTATCATTCAATCCATCAATCAATTTGTTTGCTTGACCCTTGGCTCTCAGTATAATGAGGGGAGATAAAGGCATTCCAAGTACAGTCTGACTCATTCCTCCGTGCCGGTAAGGCTCTGAACTTTTTTGTTTTCTTGAATTGGACTCATTTAGAGAGGTTTTTGGTCTATTTTGGCAGACTGACACACTGGAAGAGCTAGAGTGTCTCTCGAACTTTGTGGATGAAACTTTCAAGCTGTCAGTGATGGAGTTCGAGCCCGTGGCGACAGCGGCTATGGAGTCCACGGCTCAAGACAAGGCGGTGCGATCTATTGAGGTCACTAAGACATGGTTATTGGGGCGGGCACGGAGCAAACGTCGACCGTCACGGAGCATTTTTGTGTCTTCTTCGCAGTCCACTATGTTTCTCTATGCTTTCCTCGCACAGGCGGAGGTGGAAGCATCAATGTGCTCGAGGCCGCCACTGACACCAGTGCTGAAAAAGGAAAAGAAGGTGTTTTCGAGGTCTCTGGAGGACGCGTTTCTGGTTAACCAACGGTGTAGCCACTGCTTAGTGCAAAAGATACCACAGTGGCAGATGGGTCCACTGGGCGCCAAGACACTATGCAACACCTACAATGTTCGTTACAAGTCCGGGCAACTTCTACCCGAGTACAGACCGGTTCTCAGTCTGACTTTTTCCAGCGACATACATTCTAATTGCCATAGAAAAGTCATAGACATTAGGCACCAGAAGGAAACACATCCGCAAATAGTCGCTTAGTCAAAAACCCTATCATATTCCTTTGCTAATTGCTTATTTCGGCTCTCATGGTCAGATTGGCCATTGTTTGTGTACATGGGGCTTTTAGGGTTCCTAAAGATTTGTTCCTGGATGAGCAGGAGCCCACCGTTGGCTTCCTTTCTTTCCTCGGTGGTGGGGCCCCTCAGCAACCCATTGTTATTTCCATATTGCGTTTCACTCTTAAGGTAAATTATGTTTAGGGCACTCTGTAGTATTTCTTAACCATCGAATTTTTCTCTGCTTGCTGTAAAAATATTTTGGACATTGCTATGTCGAGCAAATGCTTGAAAGGAGCCATTATCAAATTCCATTCAATGGTAAGAGATGAATCCACAAATGCACATGCATTTTCAAATTTCTAGGGATTTGACATCCCATTTTTTTCCTATGAAAATTGCAATGATCGCGACCCAGATTCAATTTATGCAGTCTCAATTAAAGTTAATTCTGACTTAACAATATATGCAAGCGATATCTAATTCCTAGGATTTTGGATTTTCCTTTTCTTTGGCCCGAAGGATACCACCTAACAAAAGATGACTTTAAGGGTTTTGAGTTGCTTGTTCTCAGTCTAACGAATTTAAAACGAAATGGGTATTCTAAAACTCTCCTTGACAAGATGGGTGGCTCGAAGAGTGCTCAAATCTGGTCAAGGTGTAGGTTTAGGTTG
>VDFB02105785.1:356816443-356893293 GCA_007258455.2 Sequoia sempervirens
ATATTGAGAATCAATATGGATGCATTTTCTTAGCACAGCCTCAAAGGTAAGACAACAATATCAATATTCAACATTCTAACAATAAATCAATGCCAAAAATAGTTTGTGATAACTAGTTATGGACACTAATATCGATCAAATGGTAGAAAGTAAATAATTGCATTGCACTAGAAACTGATAGACATTGCACCTTTTAATAGACAAACATCACACTAATATGAAGTGAAAATGAGTGATTATAACATCAAACAAGGGACACAATTTCCACCATTATAATATTTAAAACTAATTCGATACCTGCCATCCACCACCGAAGTTGAAGTACAGGGGACAGTTGTCTTTATACTCATCTTTACTTGGAAAGCAAGTTGTAGGTAACACACAACCATTCCACGTGAAAAAAAACTAGTAAGCATGCTTTACACTCAATCTTATTCCACAAGTAATAAAAGGAGATTACATTCAATTATTTTGCCTCCACAAGTTTCTGTTAGCAGGCAAAGAAGTTTTAAAATAAAAGGAAAAGTCATTTTGATAAGTTTAAGAGAAAAAATCAAAACGCAGATATGAGGCACGAGTGGCCAGAGTTCTAAGAAGATTAAAAAAACTGACCCCAAAAAATAATAATATCAAGTGACTCAGAGTCTCATTAGTCAATGCTATTATTTACTCACGATGTGGACATGTTCTACAAAGCATTGATAATAGAAACAACAAAAATAATGAGAAAGACAATGATGTTTATGATGGCATGAGAAATTTTCAAGACATATGACTCCCCTCAGAAATTTGTGGTCTTAAGAACATATGCATGATGATTTTGAAATTGCACAGGAAGACTCCCATTTCCCTCTAAAACTAGCTCCTCTAAAACTTCCTCTGCATATCGGCATTGACATCTCACTGTGTAAAGTTGTTTTGCGTAAATTGAAGGATGTAGTATGGAGTGGGGAGATATTCTAGATTGGGTAGGGAGGGTTGAAAGGCTCGCTATCTCATAGCACTCAGATCGGCGTTTGTTCGCTTTCACAATCACGATGGCCTCCTATCTCTTGCACACCTACTGCATGCTTGTCAGTTCCTTTGTAGAGGCAGGTTCTTCTAAAAAACCAACATACCTCTTGGTCCAAAATTTTCTTGCAGTGAGAGGAAACCCAACAAAATTAGCTTCCCTCATGCAACTAAATGCCAAATATAATAACAAGAAATAATCAAGCAGAGGTAACGCTTAGTTTGTAATGATGGCAGTAGCTTTACTCAGGAATTTAGCAGAACCGAGCTTGATCCACACTGAATGGAAACCCAAAAATACTTTGGAGAGTAGAGGATTAGAAGAATTTTTAGATTTTTATGCTTTGGGTAAGCCTTGATTCTACAAATCTTGATATCTAATCTAATTTTGAAGACAAGCCATCAAGAAGATGCAAATAAATTATGTTGAATCATCGGCTCAGTAAAAAAGCTTAGCACTCGATCAACAAAACCCTCTTTAGCAAATTAAAGAAAACTTGTCCTGCCGCATGTGAATGGGCATCATTGAGAAGGGAAGGTTTCCATATATTAATCACAAGTTCTCAGCTACTTGTAACTGATGAGAAGAACTTTAGGCGATTGAAATGGCAATAGATTATTAAATTGAAAATTACGACCAAGATCCTACTAATGAGCACACCGCGCAACCTGAAACTAATAAATTTTAACTGAGATTTTTGAGGGCGATAATGAGCTTTGGCAAAGATTTTTGATAGAGATAGAGCATAAATCACGCCCTCACAAGTGAATATCTAGCACTTATCAATTAAGCAAAAACAAATGCAACATTGATTCTATCATTCATAAATGTTTATTTATAATCATCTACATTAAAAAAAAATCAAAATGTCATCCAACAAATAAATCTGTTAAAGGAATATAAAATCCACTCCCACTACTTCAAATGATTTTGATGCATTTAGATGGCATAACAAACCTTTATATGAACCTTCAAATTTGAACTCTAGCATTAATACAATAATTTCTAAATTTGTGACTACATTGGGTATATCAAAAGAAACAAAGACCTTACAAATGTAAAGACTTTACAACCCCATCTAAAGCATGAATCAATATGATTGTTAGAAATAAAATTTTTTATATTCAACTAGGATTAATCCAAAAACTGTGATTAAGAGAGGCTTTCAAGCCCTCCTTATAGTGCCATTAAGTGAGCACTTTTTTTGCATTTACCTCAAATATCAACAAACATTAGAGCTATTAGCAAATGAAGTAAACCAAACTAAGCACTCTTATTAAATATTGAATCATGCTTCACAATGCAATCAAAACAACAATATGTCAAATAAACTAATTGAGAGCATAAAAAACATGATACATATCTATCCCATAGTGGATTGGTGCTTCTTTCATGTGAAAAGAAGCCCTTTCCCAATCCTTGATAAGCTCAAATGATGGAGATATGTGATTCTTGACTATAGAACAAATACTCAAGTTGTGGATGATCAAATGAAAAGAATGAACTCTCTATTTATAAGAGAGAATGATGGAGAGACATGCAAAATGCGTGAATGTGGGACTAAAGATCCACCAATGACAAGATGCCACTTGTTAACATGTAATAGGATGATGGTTCAACACATTTTGATCCATGTGCAAGTTTGAATTAGAATTTGATGAAGTGACATGTTTAGGGGAGATGAAAGATGAGTTAAATGCTAAGTTGACTTGTGTAAGAGACATGTAAGAGAAATGTAAGATCTCATAAATGCTTTGTTGGATGGATAAGTCATGTGGGAGGGAAAATTTAAATCGAAAGAATATTCCCTCAAAGATGCCATTTTGAATGAAAATGGTGAATTAATATATCAATTAAATTGATTTATGTGCACAAGTTGCAAAATCTAGAGAAAAGAGGATCAGGATTAGCATTAATCATGGTTTGATTAATTTAAGATGATGATTAGGTGATTTTGACTTTTGACTTAGATACTTGGATTTATTTAAATCAAAAGGGAGAAAATTGATGCACTATCCATTTAATTAAATACATTTGATTTAATTAAATGAAGAAACTTTAGGAGATAATTAAATAAAGTGATTTATTTAATTAAAAAGATAATCTTAGGAGATCAATCAAATAAAATTGATTTATTTAATTGATGGGTGAATATGATTTAATTAAATATGCATGATGACAATTTCACATGTCTACAAAGGGTATTGGGTTGAACATACGTAGAGGGTAGAAGTCGGTTTAAGGGTTTAAGGTTTAAGGGTTGAGGGACGTTAAGGGTTTAGGGTTGAGTGTTTAAGGGTTTAAGCGTTGATGGTTTAGGGTTGAGGGAATAAGGTTGAGAGGGAGGGATGGTTGGAATGAGGGATGGAGGGAGAAGTGAGATAGAGACAAGGAGAGAAGAGGAGGGAGGGGTAGAGATATATGAGGGTTAAGGATCTAATGTATATGGTAGATGGTTGAGAATTGAGAAGGAAGGGACAGGGTGGATGGCAGGAAGGATAGTGGTTCAATGGTGGGTTGAGGGTTTAGGGTTCAAGGTTGAGGGTTGAGGATTGAAGGATTAGGGTTGAGGTTTGAGGGTTGAGGGTTGAGGGATCTTTTGATGCAAGTGAAATGTAGGCAAGCAATTGAAGGCCAGTGAATATTGGGGAAGGATTTTTTGTTCTAACACCCCTCATCTCTTAACCCTTTTTCCCTGATAGATTAGAACAATTAGGTGCTAAATTAGGAGCTAAATTTGGTGCTAAATTCGATTCTAAATTTGGCACTAAACTTGATGCTAAACCCAGTGCTAAAATTGGTGCTTAACCTGATGCGAAACCTGACATTAAACTGGGCACTAATTAGTGCCTAATTTAGTGCCTACTTGGTGCTAAATCTGACACTAAACCCAATGCTAAACCTAGCGCTAAACCCAACGCTAAACTCGACATAAAACCTGGTGCTAATTAACACCTACTTGTTTTGATCAGCGCAAAAAATGCCAAAAATAGCGCCATCCCGATAAATTGCATCAAATTTTTCAAATTTTTTGAGAAAAATACATTAAAACAGTGGGTGGAAGCAAAAAAGGGAGCTAATCATAGGGATTTGTTGTAGTGTTTCATTATTTAGAACATAATGGTATACTAAAAGGAAGAGGTCGAGGAAAAAAATGAGTGTTTAGTCTTTTTCTTTGATGAAAATAAAATACATTTTTTTTAAGAAGCTCTTTCTTTCAATCTAATAGTCTATAAAAATTTCATGTGCATTAGAGTAATACATGTCACAGAAACTAATTTCCCATTTATTAAACTTGTGTTATAAATTTTATTCATTTGATGAACAAGGAAAACACTAGCAATCCTTCATAGGATTTTGTCCTACAATTAACAAATTCATCATTTTATCTATCAACATCACGACATAATAAGTTTCTTATTTTCATTAGCAATCAATATAAACCTGATTTTATCAATAAAATCCATAACAAATAAAAGAGACCCCTAAAATGCAGGATTCAAATCATCAACCTTCTGCCAATTTATATACTAGACACAATCGAAAACCTATTAAATGGAATATTGTTTACCTGAAACTACTTTGCCAGCTATTGGCTAAAGGTTTCCATTTTCCAACAATCACAGTCATAACAAACTAGAAAGGGTGAGAATGGATGAAAAAAACATGGTTTCATTATCATCATATAGTTGTTTTTCCAATACCAGCTGAAAACCTACTCCATGATTTATAAGCATGCTCCACCACCATCATCTAATATGACCCTTGAGTATGAGGAGAGTTACATCCATCAATTATCAAAGATCAATAATAAAGAATTCTAATAATAATTATTGTTCTACCAACGAGGATGGAAAGCTCTGTGAAGTGTGAATTCTAAAATCTAAATTCACCAATAAAATCATACCAAATTGCAAGGAAATGGCATAATAAGAGTTTCATTTCTAGTTTATAGATGAAGTACAATGTATAATTGAAATTGATGAAAGCTGCACAAACTATTTGGGCTAGATTCACATAAGTCAATACCAATCTATTTCACCTACAATTTGAGAGAAGGAAATAATTTAATTTCTTAACCAACACATAGTATCACTCAATATCTATGTTACGAAAAGCTAACAGATTCAAATTCTAATTTAGACACTCGATGATCTAATGTAGATCAAGAGAAAATTGCAGCAATTTATTTAAATAAACCAAGGTCTTTCACCCCAAACGTAAATGGAACAAACACAAAAACAAATTTGCAGTCCTTTATTGTCTTTCCAATCAAATTTACAATTGAAATAAAAATCTGCAACATTCAAATGTATTTTCACTATTACTTTTAGTGTTTTCTAGCACCATTCATTCCTTATTTTTTAATCAAACTGCTACTCCTCTGTTTAGCTATTAACTGCATAAATTTCAGACCCAAAGAAGGTGGATGCATTTTGCTCAACTCACTACCAATTCCTACCTTTGTTTTGCTTCAGCCACACCAATCTCTTCGTATAGGTTTTGTTTTTAAATTAGCAGAAAATATTTAAGAGATGAAGTTGCTATATCGCTTTTCTTCAACTTGTCACATCTCATGTCAAGTAAATAAAATAAAATGTTTTCCAAGTCAATACCAATCTATTTCACCTTCAATTTGAGAGAAGGAAATAATTTAATTCCATAACCAACCAACACAGTATCAATTTAATAAGGTATCATGAGCTATCTATGTAACAAAAAGCTAACAAATTCAAATTCTAATTTAGAGACACAACCATAAGTCTTCATCTTTTCCATATTTTTAGTCGTTTGGCTTTGAGAATGGGAATTTCAATTTCAACTTCACCATCTCTCTATTTTTTTTTCTTTCGGATCAATCTGAAGTTTCGATCAATTTTTTTGGCTTTTGGATCAATTTCAATCCCAAATAGCTTTACAACATCATCTTTCAGCTTTTTTTCTTTTTGACCAATTTCAATCCCAAATAGCTTTATAACATCATCTGACTCATTTTCACTTTCATCCTCCATAGCTTTTCTTTTTCCATGTTGTGCAGATCCACCCAAATGATTGGTTGTTTTCTGATGTGGTGGACCATCTATCTGATCTGTATTCTAATCCACTTCAATTTTTTCTTGAGATTTTCTAACTCTTTGGGATTAAAAATATTCACATTTGGCACATTTAATTTATCTCTAGCATAAGCCTTGGCAGCTTTTTCACTAGCCTTGAAAGTACCCAACTGTATTCTAGTACGTTTGTAGTATAGTTGTGCTCCCCCGTGGCCATTCCTTTGCGAAACAAAACCTTGAACTTTGAACAACCCTCTTTTCCTGTTGCCTTAGTATTACCCTCCATTTGATCAATTTCATTACTATCAGCCTCTACTTCATTATCATCAGCCTCTATTTCATTATTATCAGCCTCTATTCCATTACTATCTAGAGCATTGGATATGCTTACTCTGTCGTCTATTTCATTGCTCAATGAATTAGAGCCATTACTATCTAGAGCATTGGATATGCTTACTCTGTCGTCTATTTCATTGCTCAATGAATTAGAGCCAGCTGAATCTAGGGTATTGGATGTGCTTTCTCTGTCCTCTATTTCATTACTTAATGAATTAGAGTCATATGAATGTAGGGCATTGGATATGCTTTATCTGTCCTCTATTTCATTACTCAATGAATTAGAGCCAACCGATGAATCTAGGGAACTGGATATGCTTTTTCTGTCTTCTATTTCATTACTCAATGAAATTAACAATTATAATCTGTTATTTAATTCTTTACTATTTTTCTTTCTAATGATGAATAATTGAACATGATCTAAAACATATACACAATTAATTTTTTGATTTAATTCTGATGTTGCACAAATATCATATATATAGATCTTTTTCATTGCAAATCTGAAACACAGTCCTCCTTTACTTATTTTAGGAATTTTCAAGATTCAAAGCAAAAGGGAAAAACTATGCAGGAAGTGCACTTGAATAGTTTTTGTATGCTATTTGGTATTTTAGTAAGGGTCATTGCTTATATTTAATTCGAATTTTCTATAAAGATAGTTCAAATTTTCTAAAACTATAGTTCAAAAACAAGCTAATTTAAGTTAAGTGTAAGAAAACAACACATAATATGCCAATAAAAAAATGAAAATTTAATATATTTATTTTCTAAAAACTATAGTTGGCAAACAAGCTAACTTAAGTTAAGTGTAAGAAAACAACATGTAGCATGCCAATAAAAAAATTAAAATATAATATATTTATTTTCTAAAAACTATAGTTGGGAAACAAGCTAATTTATGTTAAGTGTAAGAAAACAACATGTAACATGCAAATAAAAAAATGAAAATTTAATATATTTCTTTTGAAAAACTATAGTTCCAAAACAAGCTAATTTAAGTTAAGTGTAAGAAAACAACATGCAACATGCAAATAAAAAAAATGAAAATTTAATATATTTATTTTCTAAAAACTATAGTTCCGAAACAAGCTAATTTAAGTTAAGTGTAAGAAAACAACATGTAACATGCCAATAAAAAAATCAAAATATAAAATATTTATTTTCTAAAAACTATAGTTTGAAAACAAGATAATTTAAGTTAAGTGTAAGAAATAACATGACAATAAAAAAAATTAAAATTTAGTATATTTATTTTCTAAAAACTATAGTTGGAAAACAAACTAATTTAAGTTAAGTGTAAAAAATAACATTCCAATAAAAGAAAATCAAAACTTAATATATTTATTTTCTAAAAACTATAGTTCAAAAAATCAAAATTTAATATATTTATTTTCTAAAAACTATAGTTCGAAAACAAGCTAATTTAAGTTAAGTGTAAGAAAACAACATGTAACATGCCAATAAAAAGAAATAAAAATTTAATATATTTATTTTCTAAAAATTATAGTTCGTTAAGTGTAAGAAAACAACATGTAACATGCCAATTAAAAAAAAATCAAAATTTAATATATTTATTTTCTAAAAACTATAGTTAAAAAACAAGCCAATTTAAGTTAAGTGTAAGAAAACAACATGTAACATACCAATAAAAAAATCAAAATTTATTCTATTTCATTATTATCAGTCTCTATTTCATTATTTTCTCTTGTGCTTGTAGGTTCTTGAAATATAGCACTCATGTTGAAAAGTGCACACATCATTTGCATTAATTATTTGTTACTTTACACAAATCCATGTACTTTGATTTTTTCAAAACAATTTAATTTCCATGTTGGCTACTTAATTTTACTTTGACATTCATTCTAGAGTATTTCAAATGCAAGTGGAAGTAGGAGCAATAAGTGATTTGTTAAAAATTGTAATACCCATGATCTTTTTATTATATTTTGGGTCCAGGATGACTTGGTTGTATTTAATGCACCTATTAGTGTTTAAGATTATCCATTTGGATGAAAGATCATAAATGATGACAACTATTATTCAATGTCGTCATCACTCATCCCTAAAATCCATCCAATTTTCTAAATATCACCTTTTCCCATCTTAGTTCAAGTACACAAGTGTGGAATTAATCTAGATTAGTCCCAAAGGTTCACCCTTTCACTTGATGATTATTATGAGAATTGACTAAACTATGAAATGCCTAAATTACACACCAAGGTGGTGTATTAAAGACTAAACCTAATGTAGAATAATCATATAATTTAACTAAAGATAACATCTAGAGTTCTATTTGTAAATGGATAATTAAATAGAATACATAAATTGCATTGAATCATTGTCAAGTAAGACTATATTGCATGTTTACTTTAATTCTCATCATTGATTCATTATTGTTGAAAAGGGCCATCTAGGGTCCTCACTACAAAAAAGTTGATCCTCATGGTCTAGAAAATCACAAAAGGTTCTTGTAACATTATCTATTCTCACATGAATTTAGATACCAAGAATTAAGGAAAATAAGTTTCAAACTGCATAGTTATTTTTTATATTAGGTCCACAAGGTATAGGTTCACACTTGTGCTCCAGGCCAACTCTACACTCACATAACTAAGCCAAAAAGGTACATAGTCAAGTTTATGGGTCAACAACAAATCATAAATTCCAACACCATAATAGATGAACTTGTATCATTTAAACATAACTATTTGCATCAAAATTAGAACTAAATAGCCCATTTAATTTTCGTATATATTAATATTACTTATATCATTAATTCAATTATTATTACTACCTCTAAAATCCTTAGCATTTGCAACACATTTTTTGGAATGTTGCTCCTATGGTTTGTTCCACATTTCATTCTTCTATGGTGTATCCTTATTTTATTTCCCATTTCATTTGATTCTCTATTGTGATTGAGAGAGACATCAACTAGATATTTGTAATTCCCATTGAACCATTATTTTGGAGTACAACAAGCATCTCATTCTTATCAAGGGAGGTACCCATGATAAAAACTAAGAAAATAAGAAGAAAAAAAATGATACAATATAATATAAGAATTGAAACAAAGATATTAATAGCTACTACACTACTTTTTCATCAAAATGAAGATTTCTAACTCAAAATTAATTCCTACAATTTAGGAATCAAGCTTGACCCATAACTAGAACTACTTGGCAATACACTAATGATCATTAACACAACAACCTCTTATGAAGAATTAACTATATAACTTGGACACCTCTAAGACATTTATTATTAATACTCTTACTAACACATGCTCAATTCCTTAAATTCTTAGAACACACAAACATGCAGATGCTGAATATACAATTATCTCTAATAACTCAAGTATTATACCAATAGTATAAAAGCCACTTTACCTCTAAACATTGAGTTCCCACCAACCATATAGCAAGATAACATTTATTTTCATTACAATATTAGAAAATCTTGTAAACAACAAAAACAAGTTTGCCTTGAAAACATTTATTTTTTAAAATATCAAAGTCAAGTCAATAACAATCTATTTCACCTACAATTCAAGAGAAGGAAATAAATATACAATTATCTCCAATAACTCAAGTATTATACCAATAATATAAAAGCCACTTTACCTCTAAACATTGAGTTCCCACCAACCATAAAGCAAGATAACATTTATTTTCATTACAATATTAGAAAATCTTGTAAACAACAAAAACAAGTTTACCTCTGAAAACGTTTGTTTTTTTAAATATTGAAGTCAAGTCAATAACAATCTATTTCACCTACAATAGAGAAGGAAATAAATTAATTCCATAACCAACCAACACATAGTACCAATTTGAATAAGGTACCATGAGCTATCGATTTCACTACATATTTATGCAACAAAAGCTAAAAAAAATTAATTCTAATTTAGACACTCAACGATCTTTTCCATATTTTTTTGTCTTTTGGCTTTTGGAATTCCATTCGCAGATAACTTTCTTGCTTTGGACTCAATTTCAACTTCACCATCTTCCTGTTTCTTTGCTTTTGGATCAATCTGAAGCTCCAATCCTTTTTTTTGCTTTTGGATCAATTTCAACTTTTCGACCGATTTCAATCCCAAATAGCTTTATAACATCATCTAACTTATTTTCATTTTCATCCTCCATAGCTTTCTTTCTTTCTTTTGACTCAATTTCAACTTCACCATCTTTCTGTTTCTTTGCTTTTGGATCAGTTTGAAGCTCCAATCCTTTTCTTGCTTTTGGATCAATTTCAACTCCATCTTTCAGCTTTTTTTCTTTTCGACCGATTTCAATCCCAAATAGCTTTATAACATCACTTTCATCCTCCATAGCTTTTCTTTTTCCATGTTGTGCAGATCCATCCAAAGGATTGCTGGTTTTCTGATGGGGTGGACCATGCATGTGCTCTGTATTCTGTTCCACTTTGATTTTTTCTTGAGATTTCTCTAACTCTTTGGGCTTACAAATATTCACATTTGGCACAGTTACTAAGCTATATGTGGCATTGAATCCCTCTTCTTGAAGTAACTCATGAGAACCAGATTGGTCTTCCGCACAATTGTTGCTCATCAAATTCTGAGAGACATGGACTGTAATGTAAAATTTGTTGCTTGGCATCATACAATCCCTAGAAAAGGAAACCGTGTCTCCTCCTTTCAAATCCTTATCTTTGACAAACCTTCTCCATCCTCTTGTAAGCGCATAACTCTTGCTGGTTTTCCAAAATGAAAATCTAAATTGCCATTCTCTACTGTTACTTGTATCCACAAATGTAAGAAAAGTCTCTGATTGGGCATCTAACTTATCCTTAGGAAAATGAAGTTTAGCATATTGTTTTGGGATCACCAGCCTGTTTAATTTACCCACATCACTAGCAGTCATCTGCTTTTGAAATAGATGCTGCCTAATTCTGGGGTCTCCTGGAACAATGTTCTTACCCATCTTCCCTACATTAGACATTTCCTCATTACGAGATACCACTTGATTAGGTCCGTAGTGAGCATCGTACCACTTGTGGAGCTGTGTATCATAATTGTGATCCCTGATTAAATGCTTAACTTCATCAAGAGTTAGAGAATCCAGAAACTGATTCTCAACTTCCGAAAGCGGTGCAATGGGGAAATTTATTTCACTATCTTTTCCTCGCAACTTCAAATGAGCTCTAGCATAAGCCTTGGCAGCTTCTTCACTAGTCTTGAAAGTACCCAACCATATTCTAGTACGGTCGTAGTATAGTTGTGCTCCCCAGTGGCCATTCCTTTGCTTGACAGTACCCTTGGACTTTAGGTAATCCTCTTTTCCTTCTTCCTGTTCTTCAATATTTTTAGTTTCTGTTGTCTCAGTATTACCCACCACTTGATCAATTTCATTACTATCAGCCTCTACTTCATTATCATCAGCCTCTACTTCAATTTCATTACTATCAGCCTTTGCTTCATTATCATGCTCTTTACGAAATGGCTTAGAGCCAGATGACATGCTTTGTTTGTCATTTTCTTGTTTTGAAATAGCACTACAGTTAGCCCTAGAATTGGGGCTGTGATACCCTTCTTCTTGTGGCTCCTTTGAAAAACTCTGTAAGAACATCAAATTTAAGAATCATAATATTTTATTTAATTCTTTATTATTTTCTTTTAATTGTGGATCATTGAACATGATCTAAAACATATACACAAAGAAACTTTTTTGAGGATTTTAAATACACAATTGATTTCAGAAATTTATTTTATTTTCTTAAAATCCTAAAAAAATTCCAGTGCTACACAAACGTTCTATATAGATACCTTTTCCATTGCAATTCTGAAACACGCTGCTGCTGTCCTTGTTTTCAGATACCTGCATTAGTGTTGGATACAATTAGAGATTTTCAAGATTTCAAAGCTTATAAAGCATTTAATATTCGGCAAAATAGGCAAATCACACTAAAGATTAAATCTGCGAAAGTTAAATCCCGTAAAACAAAACTGTCCGATCAGCTTGTGCAGAAAGTGAAGGGGCGATTGCTTATTTATGGTAAACAAAACAAAACAAAAAACACAGACATCTAAGAATATAATTCGAATTTTCTAAAAATATAGCTCGAATTTGCAATTGTAAACGATCATATCTATAAAACATAACTTACAAGAACATTATTCAGGGGAAGAAAACAATCTAATAATAAAATTCCTTGTTATTCGAAAGGTCCAGGTAAGTTTCTAAGTCTTAGGGAGCACCAGATTAACGCAGACTAGAAAGCTGCTATAATTTTGTTTTTGACCTAAATTGTTATCAACATAGATCACAGCAAATAAGTCACTAAAGTTCTCCAAACAGAACCTCAAGCAGAAAAAAAAACTTATAAAGAGCAGAAAACAAAAACTTATATTCTTTAAAATTTCAAGATTTCAAAGTTACCTAGGTATTCTATCAATCAATTGTAAGAGCAGAAAGAAAATAGTAGCCTGCAGCCGACTGAAAGCAAATCACACCAGAAAATTTACCTGATTTTGCTTTTGAATATCAAATGTTATTGAATCGATTTATTTATAACAATTTAAAATAAATAGATTTATATTCTCATAATATTTATATTATTTAATTATTTCAAAACAAATTTAAAGAAAAACATACTAGATAAGCATCAGAATTAAAGCTACTTAAAAAAAAATGCCAAAACATGCACTTTAAGTAAGTGAAGTAAAAAGAACAACATGCAAAATGCCAAGTTCCAATCCCACGTGCATGTAAAAAAAATCTAAATTTAATATAACTACTTATTGTTATTTTAAAAGGACTCATTCTTGAACAATAGATCCATCCAGTTGTTTTTACTTTAATTTTTTTTTTTTATTAACCTAAAATTTATCTATTTAAAGTTTATATATTTTTAAATATTATTATATTAAAATATATAACAATTTTATAGTAAAATAATATAAAGATGTGTTTTTTAAAAATATATAATAAATAAAATAAAAATAGTTTTAAACATTTTTTATTTTTCTAAATATCTATTTTTGTTCATATGTATATATAAATTGCAAAGTTTAATATATATGTAAAAAATAAAATAGTAAAAATTAAAGTAAATATATTTTCATTCCTATTTAAAATATGTAGTAAATACTTTGTTTTTAATTAATTTCTAAAGTAAAATATTTTTTTCAAGGTAAAAATAAAATAATTTTTTATTAAAATTAAAATACATCTAATTTTCATTCCTACATAAAATATGTAGTAAATACTTTGTTTTTAATTAATTCCAAAAGTAAAATAATTTTTTAAGGTAAAAATAAAATTATTTTTTTACTAAAATTTAAAATCTATAGTAAATAAAATAGTTTTGAAGTACAATAATTGAAATAGATATTAAATACTTGGTTTGTGTATTAATGATGTGAGAGGAAAAGAGAATCAAACAAGAGCTGCAGAGCTGCGAAGTTCCTGCGAGAAAGTTTTAGAATAGTTTTGTTTTATTTGTTAAGTTTACTATGTTTTAGGAACAACTGGTCAAGATAAAGCAATTGTCACCTAAATTTAGGAATTTGATCATTGATAGAGTCAACTTTTTCTTCCATTAGAAAATGACTCTTATAAAAAAATAATTTTGCTCACTTCAAAATTATCATGCTCTCATTGTGCTTTTAGGCATGAAGAAAGCACAATTTACATGTTGCTAGCATTATGTAAATATTTATGAGTTCAAAGATTTCCTTAACCATTTAGCATATATGATAAAACATCCTCTTTCAAAAAGCGAATATCTTTAGAACTTTCATTGTACATAGAGTAATGTATAACCAACTTGCTTAAATGTTACAGTTTTTTGCACAAATGAAAATGAAAGCATATAGTTCCAAATCCTCTTATAGGTTCCTAATGTCTCCAAAAAATGTCTTACGATAGAAAATGATCTTTTATTCCATTTAGTAATTTAGATAACTTATTTATAAGCCTAATAAAACTTATAATGTGAAGTCTATTGCAAAAGGACTAAATCAAACATCAAAAATATCAATTGAACCCATATGCCCATTTTGATGATTGTAGAGTAGTGGGAAAAAGCATTGAAATAGTTATTGGACCAAGACCACATGGTAGACGATTAATTGTTGAAGCTATTCTTGAAGCGTCTTCATAGGAAACATGATTGACTAATTTTGGTATTCTCTTTTAGCACTAGGATCATGCAAAAGTGGAAGCAATAGTTTTAATTTGCTATATATTAATCATCTTTTACTTACAAACTTTTTTTGAAAAAGGAAGTTAGAAGATGCCATACCTCTACTGCATTTAAGCTAAGATCAACTAGTACTACACTAGGTTTTAGATAATGACCACGAACCAAATTTGGCACACCTGCTGCAACAATAAGAATATTTACTTCATGAGTAAAATCTACATAGAAAATTCTTTCCGTTTCCAGTAGCTATCCAGTCTAAATAATTTTTTTTGGGAACATGGTTTAAAAATTTAAATTAATACTTAAATAAAGATAGTCTATATGTTTCAAATTTTAGAGCTATTCAATAGAACATGACAAAAAAAAATTTAAGAAGAGATAATGTAGTCCACCCTTAATCAATGTGTATTTATTTATAGACTAAACATTTGTACTTATAAATTTATACATATTTATTTTGCCAGGATAAATTTTGTCCTTATACCAAGCAATCTAAAAATCAACTAAGCATTGTTCATTTATCAATATTTGTTGACCATTTTGAAGTTGAGATAGCTTATAAGGATTTGGGTGTGTTATCCTTTTCAAACACTTGTCTATGAGAATACAATTACCATCACTCAATTCAATCAAGCTTGGATGAGAGGAATTTTAATGAAAAATGGATGAATGTTAGGGATCTTATTCAGAGGAACTTAAACTAGATGTTGAGGACTTCTCTATCTTGAAAGATCACAGTACTAACTTTATGTTCAAACATTGTACTTCAAACATTGTACTTTCTTTAGCGAGATGGTTTTTCTCTTTGATTTTTAGGAAAATTGAGATTAACGATGGTTTGATTAGATTGGAAAAATAGCAATTGATAGTTATATTTTGAAAGTAGTTTTGTTTGACAATATAGATAAATAAAGGAAAGAATAGGACATAATTGATCAAAATAAATATTTAGGTGAATTAAATAAGTAATTTATTACATAAATTATTGGTGTGCTTTGATAGTAACTACTATTTCTAGGACATAGTTGATGAAGATAGGTGTTTAAGTGAACAAAGTGAGAAATTTCACATTTAAGTTATCATTGTGCATTAATAGTGACTACTAATCATAATTATAATTATTTTAGAATTATAATTATTAATAATAATTAGGGCTCTAGAATGTCATAACCCCTCGATACTTTGTTAATCATTTTGCATGACCCCTAGCTCCGATGTAATTTGGACTAGGGGTGGAACTTCAAACTTTAATAGGTGAACATATATAAGTATGTGTGTGTGCCTGAGTGTGTGCATTAAAATTAGGAACCTTGATGTTATTATTATTATGCGTGCTTATTAATCTTAATATGCTATTTTAATTTAGTGCATTAAATGTTGGATTAAAATGGACTAATGATTTGGTTGTTGTATTTGTGTGAGACTGGTCGTTGGATGCAGGTACTGGGGGTGCAAAGTGAGGTGGATTATGTGGTTCATTGGCTAAGAGATAGAGAATTGGTATGTTATTCTAGTATTGACCTTGTTAGTAGATTCCAGTAGCCTGAGGTTCATTCAACCTTGGATTTTTATATCTATTTTGCTAGAGTTACTTAAGTCGGCTAGGTAGAGCCAATAGGACCACTTAAATGTTTCAATTAATTGAAAGTGCTCAATTTGGTAGACTTAATTCAGGTCGATGAGTGAAGGGGGTAAATTAAAATAATAAATATTTAAAAGTGAATAAATAAACTTTAAGTGATATAAGCAAATAATAAAATTTTAAATTATATAATTGATAGTTACTTTATTAAAATAACAATTTAAAGACAAGGAATAAATAAACACTCACCATGAATATTACATAAAAGAAAATAGATGGGCGTTGGAAAAAAAATGAGAAGAAGATATAAAAAAATAAATAAATAACCATAAAATGAAATGTCATTCACTAAAATTGACATTTACAAGGAGGCGTATAAACCAAGATTTTCATTGAATTAAAAGAATAAAATAAAGCTTACCATTGAGCAAATATGGAAAGGAAAAGAGGACGCAGGAAAATGAAGGAGAAGCTTTCACGGGAGGAGAAGGTGGCTAAGACAGCACCAGAGGTAGAAATCTCGACCAAGGAGGAAGAAGCTTGGAGAGGAGGACAAAAAAAGAACTAAGAGGCCTAGCAACCCCTGCAGCAGCCACCAATGGCAGGAAAGAACTTTGACTAGCTTTCCATGGAGAAACTCACCCCTCTCTTCTTAAATCAACTGGCAGAGGTCTCATTTGGAGAGAAAAACCGGTGGGAAGATAAAAGAAAGAAGAAGAGTGTGGTTGTTCAAGGGTTTGGACGGGTCTGAAGAGGAAACCAGAGCTAGGTGGCTAGGGCATTCTTCTTTGCTTCTTCAGGTCATCACATCTCAGGTTTTATCTTCCTTTATTTTCTTTTGTAATTAATCTTTTGTAATATAGTAACCTTAATGTTAAACCATCTTGGCCTTAGAATCTTTAATTTCTTTAAACTTCAGGAAATGGTCTTTACTAGCACCTCTTTTAGAGATCTGTTTGAGAAATTATTAGACAATAGAATTTCTTGGTTTACAATAGCAAATAATCTGCAAGAGTAAGGAATAAATCTGAGACTTAGCTTTGCTAGGTTGCACATTCACAGCTGAAATGTAAAGCATTATAAAATGTGGAAATGGGGTGCTATGGATTGTTGAGCTCTAGAGTGGGTTTTCTTTTTTTTTAGCAAAATCTTAGGCTGATGTTCCCTTCCTTAGCCTGGAATCTTGTGTAGTCACTGAAGAATTGACACTAAATTTTCTACTCTCTCATTGGTCATACCCTTGCCTGGCATGCTGTTTCTTTCACCCATTTTCAAGAGTTAAAATAAAATAGAAGTAAACTCTTACACCTGCAACAACATAACTCTATAAAATGTTTATGGAAGCACTAGTACAATAGATCAATGAGATTATTTTTGATTCTTTTGGCTGCTGAGATAGGAAAATGTGGACTAAACAATTAAGCCATAGTTTTACATTTATATACATTTACAAGGTTGCCTTATAACTAATACAAAAATTAAGCATAATAGAGAAAGGATAAATTTAAGTTCTTATTATAATCCTTGTGGCTGAAGGTTTTGTTTTGTTTTTTTTAAATTGGGTGATGTTCAACTTCGTGAGTTTTGTTGGGGTTGATGAAACTAGTAGGACCGCAAATGAGTTGACATGGATGGAGGGTAGAGTTTATAAATCTGATTTGAAAACATGAAGCAAAATAACATGCTAGTGTAGATTGGATAAAGGAAGAAATATGCCTTTACAAGTGTCTATATATGTCACATTTATATGTATAAGGAAGGGTAATTAATATCTTTCTCTTAGGTAGATTTGGGGAAGGGAATCAATTATTTATGCTTACTTAGATTGATGTCCCATAAGTGGAAATATCTACTCACCTAATAACCCTAGGTGCTGGTGTTATGACAATAAGCTTTGGATCGGTTGTGGCAACTCTTTTGAGTAGGATTTAATAGATGCTAATTAAGTTCAGTCCACTACGTGGTTTAGACTCATAGGAATATGGCATCTACCGTGGAACAATATTTAGTTCTAAACTACATTGAACAACTCAATAAATTAGGCTCGAACAAAGCTTTCTATAGTTTTATTAAAAGGACTATTTGCTTACCAACAATGCTGGTCAATTTGTGCAAATAAACAAAACATGCTAGATCTTGGCTCAAGGAAAAATCTGCCTTATACCAGTGTTCTGTTGATTGACAAGGCAGTCTTTTCAATTAAATGAATACTCTGATGGCTTATGAGAGTGCAGCCCTTACAAGTTTACATCTTAATTTTCTCCTTAAGGTTAGTAAGAAGTAGCTATAATGGGATGAGGAGTCACCTTACCCTCTATTGCAAGGAGTCTAAGAGTATGTATTGCTCATAGAAAAATAACTAGTAATTCCATACATGGCTGCAACTAAGACAAGAATCTACCAAGCTTGAGTTGGGATCCTACTTCAAGTCCAACGCTAAGCCTAAGCTAAGGACCAGTACTTGCTTGAGATGGACAGTAGTCTAGGAGTAGTACTAGGCTTGAGATGGACAAAGGACTAGGAGCATCATATGCTTGACATGGACAATAGTCTAGGGGCAGTGCTAGCTCAAGATGGATGGGGTCTAGGGGTGACACTAAGCTCGAGATGGACAATAGTCTAGGGGCAGCACTAACCTCAAGATGGACAATAGTCTAGAAGCAATGCTGAGCTCGAGATGATCATTAGTCTAGGAGCTTTCCACCAGTGATGGTTACCCTTGGTTGCTCAACTAATTAGATGGACCGTTGGAATGTGGATTCCCAACCAGCTCAAGTAGATAAGACTAACTTCCTATGAATCCTTATAGTGGTTGAAATGGGATTATAAGCTTACCATAGTTGGGTGTGCCTTTGGAAGAGGGTCACTAGAAAGGCATTTTTGGCTCATAGCGTACAAGTTGGAATGACAACTCTTTCTCTCTCTCATCACGGGCCACATAATCCGCTTGGAGGGGTGGATAGGTTTTGAATCCACATTGGATGGGATCAGTTTGCACCCCCACTATGATCGAATCAAGTAGGGTCTTGAAGATAAAACCATACACCATCATGAAGGTATGTGCAATCTAGTTAGTGGCATCTTTTATCTAAGGCAGCAAGTTGTGCTAATGGATAATATGTAATTGACATGTTGATATATTGCTTAAGTTGATCTCCATTAACATTTATATGTTCTAACTTCTTTGTATTCCTTTTTGCATGATGATGAAAAAAAAAATGTGCAAAATTTCTCTTCATTGGGGCGGTTTTTACATAAAATTATAATTTAATTAATCTATAAAACTAATGTTGTAATTAATTATTTGATTATAAAAATTCTCACGACTAATTATTTAATTAAACATTTAAAATAATTATTAAATAAGATATGGTTATAATATAATTGATTAAAACATCTATAGTTATTTTTATAATTATTTTAAATTTTAAAATAATAATTAATAAATTAGAATTATATTTATATATTCTAATCCTAAAGTTAAATAATTATATAATTCTAATTATAATTGTAAATTACTAAAATATCTAATTGTATTTTAGTGAACTATAGCCCTAATCATAATTTAATTAAAAAATAATATTATTATAATTGTAAATTAATCTATATAATTATAATTATAATAAAATTAATTCTAAACCTAATTCTTAATTATTAATATTTTCAAATTATATTATTTTGATTATATTTATGTAGTATTAATTATAACACTCACCTTAATAAACAAGAGCTACAAAGGAGCGAAGTTCCTCCGAGAAAGTTTTAGAATAGTTTTTTTCTATTTGTTGAGTTTACTATGTTTTAGGAACAATTGGTCAAGATAAAGAAATTGTCGCCAAAATTTAGGAATTTGATCATTGATAGAGTCAACTTTGTCTTCCATTAGAAAATGACTCTTATAACAAAAGAATTTTGCTCACTTCAAAATTCTCATGCTCTCGTTGTGCTTTTGGGCATGAAGAAAGCACAATTTACATGTTGCCAACATTATGTAAATATTTATAAGTTCAAAGATTTCCTTAACCATTTAGCATATATGATAAAACATCCTCTTTCAAAAAGCGAAATCTTTAGAACTTTCATTGTATGTAGAGTCATGTATAACCAAATTGCTTAAATGTTACAGTTTTCCGCACAAATGAAAATGAAAGCATATAGTTCCAAGTCCTCTTATAGGTTCCTGATGTCTCCAAAAAATGCCTTACGATAGAAAATGATCTTTTTATTCCATTCAATAATTTAGATAACTCATTTATAAGCCTAATAAAACTTATAATGTGAAGTCTATTGCAAAGGCCTGAATCAAACATCAAAAATATCAATTAAACCCATATGCACATTTTGATGATTGTAGAGTAGTGGAAAAAAATATTGCAATAGTTATTGGACCAAGACACATGGTAGACGATTAATTGTTGAAGCTATTCTTGAAGCCTCTTCATAGGAAACATGACTGACTAATTTTGGTATTCTCTTTTAGCACTAGGATCATGCAAAAGTGGAAGCAATAGGTTTAATTTGCTATATATTAACCATCTTTTACTTACAAACTTTTTTTGAAAAAGGAAGTTAGAAGGTGCCATACCTCTATTGCATTTAAGCCAAGATCAACGAGTACTACACCAGGTTTTAGCTAATGACCACGAACCAAATTTGGCACACTTGTTGTAGCAACAAGAATATCTACTTCATGAGTAAAATCTACATAGAAAATTCTTTATGTTTTGAGTAGCTATCTAGTCTACATATTTTTTTTGGAAACATGGTTTAAAACTTTAAATTAATACTTAAATAAAGATAGTCTACTATGTTTCAAATTTTAGAGCTATTCAATAGAATATGGCCCATATTCTAACATGTCAAAAAGAAATTTCAGAGATAATCTAGTCCACCCTTAATCAATGTGTATTTATTTATAAACTAAACATATGTACTTATAAATTTATAGATATGTATTTTGCTAGATAAATTTTGTCCTTATACCAAGCAATCTAAAAATCAACTAAGCATTGTTAATTTATCAATATTTGTTGACCATTTTGAAGTTGAGATAACTTATAAGGATTTGGGTGTGTTATCCTTTTCAAACCCAAATCTTATACCTTCTCATTGGACATTATTGTAACACAATTTAACTACTTGTGAGATTTTTTTCATCCCAAGTTTTTGCAAGCAAAACTCAACAAGTTTTTGATGAGCACAAATATGAATGGATTCCCTCTATAAATATTTATCACTGCCTCTTTCTAATTAATGTTGATTGCTATTTTCTTTCAAGTATTAATCAAACCTCATATAATATACATGAATTACAAGAAAGAAACCACTGAAGGTTAGCATGGGAAAGCAAGGCATTCTAGTTGGTCAATGAATTGTTGTTTAAGTTGGGGCCCAACCAAGTATTAAAGTGTGTGGCATGGTAAGAGATTGGGAATGTACTTCAATAGGCACATGAGAATCTTATTGGAGGCCATTGGAACTTCAATTTCATTCTGCAACATGCAATGTACTCTTGGATAGTCTATGGTGGCCTTGATGCCAAAGAATAGGTAACGAAATATTGAATTGGAAAACCATTAAAACAAGACTTTATGCCCCTTTGGCCATCCCAACCACAAGAAATATTTTAAATATGAGGATTGAACTTCATTTTCCCATTAAATTTTAGCTAGACACATCAGTGTAAATGCATTGTCTTCGCCACTAAAGTATGTGATGAAGTGAGCTCAAGCAAGGGCCATGTAAAACAATAGAAAGGCCAAGTTGAGGCCTCAAACAAAGTCCTCATTTTAGTTATAACATGTGAATTCTCTTGGTTTGGTTAAAGATTCTACAATCCTTGCTCTTAATTCTAGCCCACTTCCCATCCCCATTCCCCCTAGTGTCATGGATACCAAGACCAAACACTTGTCTATGAGAATACTATTACCATCGCTCAATTCAATCAAGCTTGGATGAGAAGAATTTTAATGAAAAATGGATGAATGTTAGGGATCTTATTTAGAGGAACTTAAACTAGATGTTGAGGATTTCTCTATCTTGAAAGATCATAGTACTAACTTTATGTTCAAACCTCATACTTTCTTTCCTGGGATTTCCTCTACTTCCCCCCAAATGATGGTCGTGCTATCAATATGGCCTTTTGGGGTTATAATTGTCTAAAGAAATATAATGATGAGATTAAAGAAACTGTATGTAAACAACAAAAATAGGTTAGGGTTTTGTCTTCTAAGAATGATTAATGAGAAATTTTCTCTATTGAATTCCTATTCTCTTGAATATTTTCCTAAGTTTGATGACTTCAAACTGGATGTTGACAGTCTACAACAAACTTATGACCTTGTGTCTATGACATATGTAACTAGGGTCATCATGCAATAGAAAGTCTATACAACCTCAACCTACATTTGGTTAATTATCCTTTTATGTAAGATAAGGTTTGTGATGAAGGTCCATGGTTAAGGGATGATGTTGTAGAGAAGCCTATGATGGAACTTAGCATGCAATGTGGCATTGGATTTTTTCCAACTTGAAAAACAGGCTTGTAACCTTGTTATTTTTATATCTTCTTGTAGTGTGATTAATCTTGCAAGGGGGTGCACCCATTATGACCAAAATTTAAATATGGAATCCTTAGATAGTTCTATAGCAAGAGTATTGTTTTAAATAGTAGGTTTATACTGACTATTGTTCAAAGGCATCTTCAATTTTTATATTTTGGTATACATTAATGACATTCAATAGACAAGTAGTGTCCCAAATCAAGCTATTCGGTTTGGCTGAAAAACTAGATTTATGTTCCTCCAATTTATTGGAAGGATGATAAACTGATACTCTAACCTTATATTTAACCAAAATATTAAAGAAAGTTGAAACTAAGTTTAAAGTTTCAATAAATAGAATATATGAGAGAAAAATCATGCAATGAGACTATACATCAGTTTATCTAAGGGGTAGATGAATGAGGGTAGAATCAAGCTAGCTCCATATTTTCAGACTCTATTTATTTTTCTTATATCAACAAAAAACAAATAAAAGTAGAGATCCCTGTAATAATGACTAATGTTGTTATTTACAATATTCAATCTATTGTTTTTATAATGAAATTATAGACTATGAAGTGTAGTCAAACAATCAATTTGGATAAGGTATACCATCATTAGTTATGAGAAATAGAGAAAATGGAACAATTAAGAAAATTCTAAGGCCCAATTTCTTGCATAAAGTTGATGCAAAGCAACGAAGTTCCTACCAAAATGTGCAAGAATAGTCTTATTTTTATTTGTTGTGTTTTTATTTAAATCTTAGATATTGATGCAAAGTTCCTTCCAAAATGTGCAAGAATAGTCTTATTTTTATTTGTTGTGAATCTTAGATATTGATGCGAAGTTCCTACCAAATGCTAGTAAGATGGTTTTTCTCTTTGATTTGTAGGAAAATTGAGATTAGCGATGGTTTAATTAGATTGGAAAAATAGCAATTGATAGTTATATTCTCAAAGTAGTTTTGTTTGACAATACAGATAAATAAAGGAAAGAATAGGACATAATTGATTAGAATAAGTATTTAGGTGAATTAAATAAGTAATTTATTACATAAATTATTGGTGTGCATTGATAGTCACTACTATTGCTAGGATTGAGTCTGTTCTGAAAACTCTAAGTTAGTTAGAATAAATTATTGACGAAATCTGTTGCTTTCTCTGGTCTTTTCCTTTTGTGCAGCCTGTTTTCTCTACTGGACTTTTTTGTCCTCTCTCTTTTGTTGTAAATTTGGTGGTTTCGGTCCCTATAAAACCCATTTTTCCCTACGCATTAGAATAACTTAATTAAGTAAATTATAACCCTCACTTTTAACCCTAACCCTAACTGTAATTGTAATCATAATTTTAATCCTAATTATAACTTTAATTGTAACCCTAATCATAGTTCTCATTCTAATTCTAACCCTAACCCTACTTCTATTGTAAACATGATTGAAACACTAATTCTAACCCTAACCCTTCCTAATTGTAAGCCTTAGCCTAATTCTAATCTTAACCATAATTATAACCTTAATTCTAATCCTAATTTTAATTCTAAACCAAACTCTAATTTTAACCTTAACATAAAGATAAATTTTTGAAGTGTGATTAAGGGGAACATTATTTACCTTTTCATTACCCTTATTCTAACATTAATTTGAAATCTAATTCTAATTCTATCTTAACCCTATTTTTAATCCTAATTCTAACAATAATCCTAACCCTAACGCTAATCATATCTATAATTCTAACCATTAAAATAGTTAACCCTATTTCTAAACCTAATCATAATTATAATGATTTTAGAATTATAATTATTAATAATAATGAGGGCTCTAGAATTATAATTTAATTAATTTATAAAACTAATGTTGTAATTAATTATTCGATTATAAAAATTCTCAAAACTAATTATTTAATTAAACATTTAAAATAATTATTAAATAAGATATGGTTATAATATAATTGATTAAACATCTATAGTTATTTTTTATAATTATTTTAAATTTTAAAATAATAATTAATAAATTAGAACTATATTTATATATTCTAATCCAAAAGTTAACTAATTATATAATTTTAATTCTAATTCTAAATTACTAAAATATTTAATTATATTTAGTGAACTAAAACACTAATCATAATTTAATTAAAAAATAATATTATTATAATTGTAAATTAATCTATATAATTATAATTATAATAAACTTATTTCTAAACCTAATTCTTAATTCTTAATATTTTTAAATTAGATTATTTTGATTATATTTATGTAATATTAATTATAACACTCA
Source organism: Sequoia sempervirens (assembly GCA_007258455.2). Classification (NCBI taxonomy): domain Eukaryota; kingdom Viridiplantae; phylum Streptophyta; class Pinopsida; order Cupressales; family Cupressaceae; genus Sequoia; species Sequoia sempervirens. Next base: position 356,841,417 of record VDFB02105785.1, read on the forward strand.
CCTTAATAAACAATTTTTAGCATTATTATTGCACACCCTTGCAATTATATGGAAATCAACTTAACTAAGGTATATCATAAATTTTATCTATATGAAAATTTGCTAACACATTATGCAAATTTATGTATTAAAGCAAACAAATATTTTAACTAGTGTATCAAATTTCAAAAGAAATTAGTATTAATTTTATATTACAAAAATAGATTTCAAGAAATATATTTTAATTTATCAAAGGAAAATGAAAATTAATATTACCAAAATATAATCTTAAAATATAGTTTGAATGTATAGATACATTTATTTAACAAAAAAATAATCTTCAAAAAATTTAGCATAGTTGAATTTATTAATATCGAGAATTAGCAAGGTTTGTATTGCAAAAATAATTTGAATAATTAACCTATATAATTTAAATTACATAGAATATTTAAGAAATTAGTATAGGGAAATTTATTAGCATTTAGAGTTGGTTAACTTTAGATTGCAAACATAGATAGATAGTTAAGTTAAAAGTAAAAGTATAGGAGAATTTATTAGCATTTAGAGTTAGTTAAATTTAGATTGCAAATGCAAATAGAATAGTTAAATTAAAAGTAATTTCCATTAAATAAAATAATTAAGTTAAAATTAAAAGTATAGGGGAATTTATTAGTATTTAGAGTTAGTTAAATTTAGATTGCAAACGTAAATAGAATAGTTAAGTTAAAAGTAATTGTCATTTTCTCCTACCCTTTCCATCTCCCACTATAATTGCAACTCTGATAATGGTGCCAGGAAAATCACCCTTATTGCTCAAAAGTTTTGAGCCAATAAAATTGAGGAAAAAATAATTTTCAGAATTTGAAAAGTTAAAAAATTGTGCATTTAACTTTAAAAAAATTAAAATATAATATATTAAAATTAAATTATAATGTATACGAAAGAAATTAATAGAATTTGATTGCACACCCTTGCAAATATATGGAAATCAACTTAACTAAATATCATAAATTTTATCTATATGAAAATTTTCTAATACATTATGCAAATTTTTGTATTAATACATGGTGCAAATTTTTGTATTAATACATGGTGCAAATTTATGTATTAATAATTATGCAAATTTATGTATTAAAGCAAACAAATATTTTAATTGGTGTATCATTTTCATTAGTTGAATGAAGTTCACCTACAAACCCTCCTTAACCGTGCTTAATTGATTTTCTTTGGAATAATGAGATGAGGGAAAAAAAATCAAAAATTAAAAAAGTAAAAAATCAAACATTTTACTTTAAGAAAAAATAAATATAATGAAATTAACATTGTTGTGGAAAATATCTTAAAAAAATTATATAATATTTTCTTTCTTATAAATTAAAAAAAAAATATTAGATTATATATGTTACATATTATACAGTATATATTATTATAATGCCATGCTAAAATTAATATATTACATATGAATTTAATAAATTAATATAATATATAATCAAATATAATAGAATAAAATATGTAGTCAATATTTTGTTTGTAATTAATTTCAAAAGTAAAATATTTTTTATGGTAAAAATAAAATTATTTTTTTTCTAAAATTTAAAATCTATAGTAAATAAAATAGTTTTGAACTACAATAATTGAAATAGATATTGAATAATTGATTTGTGTATTAATGATGTGAGAGGAAAAAAAGAATCAAATAAACGGACAAACTTATATTTAAAAAAATCTATATGGAAGATGCTAGAGATATCATTTTTGAGACGTATGCTTAAAAATATTATTATATTATATAAATATTAATTATATAGATTATTATATTTTTATTATTATGTTATCATATTTTAAATATTATATTATTATTATTATTCAAATAAAAGGAATTTGGCATATATATATATAATATAAAAAGCTTGTACATAGAGTTTATATCCCATAAGGCAAAAGTTTATATCAATCCCCAATTTGCCTTTTAGATAACCACTTTTAATTATAATGCAAATGAGAAGAATTACAATACAAAATTTAGTTATAACATGCCGATATGTAACAAATTCAAGCAAGAGCAGAGTTTGTAGATAGCTTCTGGAAAAACAACTTCACTGCTTCATTGTTGCCACAAAATTGAACTGCATACAAAATAGCCAAAAACTTCTTGCTGACTAAACCACCTAAACCAAATTCTCATCTTGAGCCTCAATCTCCTCCTGAACATACAAGTCACAAGCAAGAAATTCATATCCTGCAATTGGTTCCATCTCTGTTTGAATCTCACGAGCAATACGCGGGTGAGCTAGAAGCCCATGACCCAAAATGTTTGCATCCTCTGCGCCATTGCAAGCAACCACAGACTCTGGATGACCTTCATTTGGAGTAGAAGGTGTCCCTTGATCTCTCGGTCCAGCAAGATAAGCATTAAGAGGTGGGTGAGGGGAATGTTCTCTAAGAAAGGAAATAGCATAGTACCTCTCCTTGATGTCCATGTCCATAGACACAAATTCTTTGACAATTCTTCCTTAGGGCCCTCGACAATATCTATCACTTCTATATTGCAGTGTCAGTTTAATAGAATCATAAACTTCCTCAATGCCCTGGCAATGCCTAAAAAATCCCTAGGAAAAAAAACCTCCTATATACCCATCCCCATTGAAAATGTTGTACCCCTGAATAGTGACTAAAATAACATTGTTTAGAAGGAACTGGGGCTTGACAAATTGCTTTGCCATTAACATTAACTCTCCTAGAGATTGCAATAAATCCATGATGTTTGACAGAAAAATAGAGAGCACCTGATATGGGAAAATTATCCGTCTTGCACGCGGGCTCGTCACCTCCACGCTAAGCACTATTCGAACAGATTCCTCAACTATATGGTAGTCCAAATTAAAAACCATACTCAAACAATCATTGGTAAGGTACTCCTCGAAAGAATACTCCCAAGGTTGCTCCTTCATGTTTACTCTGAGATTTCATGGTTTAAAGGCCATCTTGCCACTCTGCAATACCCTCCTTTTACATCTTTCACCACATAGATAGCTAAACACACAGAATGAAAGCTAATTGCAGAACCTCAAATAATTGCACCACATACAAACAACTCCCTTTATAGCCAATAAAATCACATGCAAATCTACTGTCATGATTTAAAAGATTATTTTAAATTCATGAGAAGGAGAGCTCATTAATTCACTGCAAATAAACTTTGTTGTAGCTCTAAATAGTAAAAGTAAAGTAAATCTATTTTCATTTCTACTTTAAATATGTAGTAAAGCTTTTCTTTTATTTAATTTCATAAGTAAAATATTTTTTTAGTTATATTTTTTTATGCATAAAACTTCAAATCTATAAATTAATGTGTATATAATAAATAATATAATATCTCGCTAAACTAGTTAGGGTTTGTGTCCTTCTAGATACACTCCAAGAATTTCCAAAAACTTTGTGTATAAATTCAAAATCAGGGTCTTGGGTTCAAAATATTTTTCTTAAAAATCCTTCTAATATTAGTCACGAATGTCACATTAAGGGTCATAAGGATAGATATTGTAAAAGCAAGGCACAAAGAACAAAATTTTGCATAAAAATCCTTTAGGAAATGTGGAACAAGAAAGCCTCACTAAGTTTTCTGGAAAGGAGTTTTCTAGGAAGGAGTTTTCATATTACAATAAAATTGGAAGCGTGAGGGATAAGAATGGTTACTTGAATTGTGATCTTGATAAGGGTCAGGATTTTTGTTATATGGTTGTTGTACATGATTTAGTCTTTAACAAGTAAGTCTATCTGAGATTTATCTAAAGGGGGTTTCTGACTTTAATAAAATTAGAAGTGTGAAGGAAAATAATGTTATTTTGAACTGTAATCTAATAAGGATCAAGCTTCTTGTTCTACGTTGGTTGTAAATTGTAAAATCTGACCCTCGGACACACCAATTTTATTTGGAACAATGCACAACTACCAACTTAACCAAAAAAACATATTCCTTGTAAATTAGAAGTGTTAATTTCAATATCTCTACATTCACCATGGTGGGGAAAAAAAAAATCAACACCACAACTTGTATACTTACACTCAAAACTGTTGTAAGGTCCCAAGGTCTAGGGCTTTCCTAGACATACAACCTAAGCCTTGAGGGTTTGTGATGACCCTACCTATATATGCCCTCATGGGAAATTGAAGGCTTCGTAGTTCACCCCACAATGACAGAGGGAGTTCAATCACTTCTCTTGTATGAGATCTATTATCTCACCTTAACCCATAACTATTAATTCAGTACATGTAAGCTATTAACTTAGCTAATTATATCATAATAATAATAACTTGCCATCAAGCATTGGGTCCATAACAATCATTACCAAACATTGTTGTACAAACATTCACAATATTCAGAAGAGGTCATTCATACCATATGCAACAAAGGATTTTGGCACTCAAATCCTTCTTAGCTCCTCCTAGGGTATTTCACCTAGAAGGAGAGAGAATAGGGGCCAAAATGCACAATGTTAACACTCAAGAATAATGGAAGGATAAAAAGAAAATGTGAAGTGTGTGTAGATGTATTTAAATGATGGAAACTTAATGAAAATGCAAACTAAGGAATGTAAGCTAGTCTAATGCAAAATGTTGGAAAACACAGTGTAGAATGCAAACATGAAAATAGAGATGAATGAAATTGAACATAATGCACCTGAAGGGTTGAAGAAGGTTGGAGATGGATTCTGGAATAATAATGATGATGTTTTTCAAGCCTGATAGGACTCATTCGCCACCTTGGGTGAATTAGTCCCTATTATGGTGAAAACTTCCATAAATAGGTTTCAGACTACTAAGAGATGAATTTTGAGAAAATCACTTTTTAGGCCTATAGATGGGACTAATTCACCATGCTTGGTGAATTAGTCCTCCTGCAAGAATCTACAAATTTAGGACTTGATTTTGTAGCTTCAAATCTGTAATTCTATCTTTCTAGGTAGTCGCTACAGAAATTATCAGATTCGGGTCTAAAAAATGACTTTTTCTTGATACTTTGACTTGAATGAAGAGAAGAAGACTTGAATAAATTTGAAATTCAACCCTCAATGATTCTTAATCCTTCAAGAGTCCTAAATCTACATACAAAGAAGACAAGAAAGAGAAATTATTGATTGTTAAGGCATGGGGATTTTCCTTGGTCAAACCCCTTTTAGGTAATTAAACCAAAATGATGAAATAATAGAATAAAACATGAAATAATGGAATAAATCACATTTACATGATGAATTTTCTTGAAATTATGCAGCAATACATGTATAATCAACCCGTGAATGCTTTATAAAGCTAACTTGAAGACTTCTAGTGGAGAAACCCTAAGTTGCTTGACATGAGATAGAAGATAGATGATGAATCAAAGATGAAAGATGTAATAATGAGAATGAGATGTAAAAATAAGGATAAAAGCACTTATTTATAGACAAGTGTGCTATAGTACCCGATAATACTTCATCACAGGCTGACATGTAGTGAAAATATACTTTAAATTTCACTTTTTCCCGCTCAAAGGTCAAAATGGGGACCAAATAGGACTCATTTGCCACACATAGAAAATGGGTCCCACTTGGATGGGACTAATTTACCATGCATGGTGAATGGGTCCCACATGAGCCATTATGACACCTAAGAAGATAGGGGATAAGGAAATAAGGTTTAAATCATAACTTTGTCGGGCGTTCGATCAATTTTAGCCTGAGGATGCACAATAAGGGTTAAAAGAGGTCTATTAGTGATTATTTAAATTTCAAATAGGGCTTGGGACACAAAAATCAATGTGAAAGTGTAACTAAATACACTTTACAACACTAAAATGAGGTCCACACAACCTAGGAAGGGACAAGAACCAATGTGAATGTGTACTACAACACTAGTTTATCATTAAATTCACTTTACAAGCCTTCTAAATTAATGTGGTGATGTAATTAAACATGGTTTATAATGCTGAATAGGTTCATTAGGTCTAGAAAAGCGTGAAATTCCTTTACAAGACTCTACAACACCTTTACAAGATGTCATGAAAAGCATTTTATTTAGTTTTCAAGGGTCCAAGACCTAGTGTGGATTCATAAAATTCCTCACAACACCTAAATAAAGGCTTCATTAAGCTCAATTATAATGAATTATTCCATATCAAGCAAAGGGTACTTTTTTCTACAGCACATTTAGCCCCCACTTTAGTGAGAGGATGAACTTACTTCAAACTCACACTAAAGTAGACATTCAAGAGAGATCCACATGTAGGCCAAGCCCCCAAGATACAAAATCATGCAAAGGAAAGGACTAAGAAAAATGAGATGGAAAAGATGCACTCACTCTAGGCCCACAAAACTTTAGGTCATATGTGGGGTGAGATGGCCACAACATACTCACTTTGGCACCATAGAACTTCTAGTTGTCTGCAGGGTGAGAGATCCCAAAAAGTGGTTTACTGAGAAAGTCATGCCAATGTATCAACTTCCAACCGTATAATGAGAAATTCATGCCAATGTGTCGGCTTCCCAATATACAAACCATACCAAAGTTATGCTCCTGATAACATTGATAAGGCACCACAAAGTAAAAAGGAAAAGATGACAATTAGAGCTTCATGAGACAAGAAAAACATCGCATGCTTAGAACCCATGAACAAACAAGATGGCACCATAGGCATGCAAGTTGTGTTATGCAAGGTACCCAAACAAAATGCAACAATGTATAAAAATTTAATGTGAAAGATGTTCAATGGAGTCTTGTTTAGTTTATGTAAGTTCAATCACTTAGGGAACATTATGCATAATGTCTCCAAGAGAGGACCAATCAAAGGATAGTAAATTCACAACTTAGGGGATCTAGTGCATCGCATCAAACCACCAAGAGGAATGTAATATGCTAAGAAATATCACACTTATGAAGGAAATCACACCCAATGTCATCCAAAAAGTAATACATATGCCATATGAATGACAAGGCTACATTAGGAACAAAGAATGCAAATGAATTATGGTGTTGTATGCCCCCCACTTTAAAAGAATTGCTACACATTGTTCTGTGAGCAATTTCTTTAAAGAAGAAGAGAAAATAAAGATGCAAAAGGAAAACAGGACATGAGAGCCAACTAGGAAAGCCCTATTCCAAGTCATATGCTTCAAAGTTAGGTTGTGTCATGTCAAGGAAAGAGAAAGAAAGGGAGTATGTCACATGCGATTCAATCTTAAGACATGTAGTTCACATCTCAAGCTTGCTCTTATACGTTCATGAAAAGTTAATGACTAGCCAAAAGAGACAAGAACAAGTGGCATACGGGGATAAGGCTTTCTAACCCTTTTCTCCTAGTGCAGAACAAAGGTGAGCCTAGAATGGATGATGGTATGTTGTTCCCTGCAATGGATGCAAAGCATGCAATAGTGAGAATGTTATGGTTCTACAACTATTACAAGGCAAGGAGAAGCAACCAATATTATTTAATTATTGATTTAGGATGTACCAAGGGTAAGGGTTTCATGGTAGAAAGGTTGGTGATAGTATAGATGTTGAGTGGAGGTTTGTTGGATGAGTTGATGGCTATGAAAGCACAATCACGAAGACTATGGTTTGGAAGAATGAGGTTAGGTATAATGTGAACTTACATAGGTTGATGATTATGAGTTGAATTTGTTTGAGTATCAAAAGTGAGGATAGAAGACTCTATTTGGTTGTTGGATGTTACTAGGATATCATTCTTATGAGCCATAATATTAACCATAGGAGGAGAGCTAATATGTTCATCACATGTCATAATTGGATTTAGAAAGATGGCTTCATCACTCATAGGAGAGGCATCAAGAAATGGATAACAAGGAATTTCATGGTTAATAATGATTGGATTGTTGTGCTCAAATAAGTCTTCCCAAATGGTAGGGGCATCAGGAATGGGAGGAATAATATTTTCATGAGTTTCACTAATGATATCTTCTAACACTAAACTATCTTCTTCATATGTAAAGAAGATATTAGGAGAAGAAAGGGGATGATTAGTATAATTATCAACATTTACATTCACATGTTCTATGATGTCTTATTGGGAAAGTTTATAGAAGAGGAGATTTCAACATTTTCATGATTCTCAATTAGTGTATCCTCTAACACCAAAATACCTTCATCACATGTAGGAGAGATGTTGGGAGAAGAATAACTATGATTATCATGAGTATAGATGCTTTCATCTTCTTGTGTCAAGCCTTTAGTGGATGATCTAGGAGAGATGAAGTCATTAAGAGCTTCATCTAACATGGCCCGGTCATCACTACTAAACGGTTTGGGGGATAAGTCGTTATTAATTTCATTAGGTTTCTCATAACAAGCATTAGAGGATGAAGTGAGTGAGAGGATGCCCTTAAGGGCTTCATCTAACTTATTGATATCATAACTACTAAGTGGCTCAGATGAGATGTTATTTCGAAATTGGATCATCTGCTTAATTAGATCATTTGATGTGTTTTGTGATTGTTTATTTAGATTTTCTATTGTCTCCTCAATGTAAGCTAATTGAAAAGGACTACGAAATAGAGTTGAACATGAAACTTGCAAAAGTGTAAGTGCCATACTTATTTCTAAAAATACAATAAAAAATAGGATGAAATGTTATTTTTTAGATTTCAAACAAAGTAATGAAATGTTGCAAAAGTTGTAGACATGCAAAATTAACATTATTCATCTACTCATTAAATTAATTAAACTCATCCATTCATCAGGTAATCCCATAAATTTCCATCTTCTAAGGTCATTAATTATCATCAACCTTTTAATTAAATAAATCAAACATTCATTTAATTAAATCAAAATGCATCTTGCATCCTTCTTGATTTAAATAAATTAAATATTCAATTCAAAGAGGTCAAACATCCTAATCATCATTAAACTAATCTAACCATGATTAAATGCTAATCCTAACCACTTGCATTCTCTAGATTTTGCCACTTGCACCAATAAATCCATTTATTGATTTATTAAAATCAGCATTTTCACTCAACATGGCATCCATGACGAATATTCCATTAGGTTTGAATTCAAAAGGAAAGTTGAAATGTACATCCAACAGGGCATTTAATAAGTCTTACATGTCTCTTACATGTACCCTTCCAAAGGTCAAACTCAACATTCATTGCACAAATTTGAATTTGAAACTCCCTCTCTTGGGCACATTTCCCAAATCTTGCACAACCTTCAGCCTATCACAACTTGACAAGTGGCCTTCTTTCATTGGTCTACATTTAGTCCCACATTGGTCCCTTTTCAACACTCAGCATTTGATAATCTACAAATAGAGATCATCATCCTTGATCAAATGCTCCACAATCTCCACAATTTCATCTACATTAAATTGCATAAAAGTTTGCCTCCACATTTTCAATTTGGGATTAAAATTGAACAAAACACTTTGCGAGTGTGAGTTAGGTATATTGCGTGTGTTCTCTCTTTTTTTCTAAATGAAGTTCGATCGAACCATATATGTGCTTGTTCACTATTGTTTACCTTTAGAGGGGCCTACCTAAGAGACACATCTGAAAGGAGAACTTGAAGGCGACTCCAACTAGTTTTTCATTCAGGCACATATATAAATGTATAAGACTAAACTATCAAGTCCTCATGGTATGTAGGCCTTAGCCGTACAGTGTCTTTCAGAACGGGGTACTACCATAAAATGTATAAGAGCCCCTAGTAGGATTGATTAAATCCTTTAGTGGCTTATTGGACGCTCGCAAGGTGCCATGTCCCCGATGTTGTCATTAAGAACCTCGTTTGTATTTGCCAACCAGTCCATCCAATGAGTTTATCAAAGTGGTGCATTGGAACTTAGATTCCAAGAAGTTACTTGCCATGTCTGATCTTGGTTAGAATATAGAGGTTAAGACTTCATTCTTAACATATCTTTATATTTTATCCTTGGTTGCATGTAAAATCATCTCTTCTACTATGAAGGGCATGAGGCAAGCCCACTAAGAAAAATGTACCAATTGAGCTAGGATGTTACATTGTTTGAAAACACAGTGCTTTAATCGAAAACATTGGGAAACCAACATTCAATGAATCATCAAAATTGCAAACCCTTTAGGAGAGGAAAATATCCTTGAACAAATTCACATGTTATTGCTTGCCCTTGGGATTCATTTCCTTAGAGGCATCTAAACATTTTGATTTAATTTCAATTGGCTTCTACTAAAGTCAACTTTAGGTAACTCTTGCCTCAAATTTCCTTGGTTTCCGCATAATACACTTTGTGGGATAAGGGGGAAGTTGAGACATTAGACATATAGATTCAAAATCTAATGAAGAGTGTGTTTCTGGTAAAAAAGAATCCATTAATCAAAGATTGAATCAATTGGACCCCACACATGTGCTTGGCATCTTTTGGTCATATGGTTTTCATGCAAACATTGGTCTTTTGATTTTGAATTACTCTTAGAGAAAGGAATGTTCTTCACTATCTTGGCCTAGTACACAAGTCCTTCTTAGGTTCATTTAGGATGAAATCCAACACTTCATTCATCCGAACACTTATCAAACCCATCCCACCAAACAACTTTAGATCTTTGGAAACATCATTGTAGACTAGGGTAAATCATCTAACCAAAAAATAACCTTGTTTAGTTAGGTATATGGGAATGTATCCTTTCTCATACCTCTAACTAAATTAGCAATCCTTTGAACAAGTTCATCCTACTTGATAACATCTTACATCTTAGGGTTTACAAGTTCATTATCCAATCAAACCAATCAAAATAAAACCCTAAGTCTAGCATTGATTTAAAGTTCCTAAACGTTCAAACACTCATATCATTCACCCCTTTCATCATTTATCTTGTCATTAGTCCTAAGAATATTAGAGGCCACTTTTGCAACAAGGTCAAAACACAAGGAGAACATGGAATACAAACTTGATCCATGCATCATGAGTAATCCAAATCAATTGAACTTTCAAAGCCTTAACTCACATCTATACAATCCATACATGGGATCATTACCTTCTACCAATGTCAATGGCACAACAAGTGTGGGTATTCCCAAATCAAATATTGGAACACATTTCCCAATGGTAGATCTAAATCCAAACCTACAAGTTTTTCAACCAAACAATCAAAGCATGAGCCTTCAAATGAACAACGCCATCCCACCAAATCCCTACAAGCCAACTGAGAATGTACCAAACACAAGTTTTTGAAACATGAATCTAAATTTTTTTGGAATGGATACATTTGAAAATCATAAGAATATTCCAAACATGAACAATGGTAAATTTCAACCTATCATGCCAAATCTGAGTGTCATCCCAAATCAAAACATTGTCCAAAATCAAACACAAGCACACACTCCAAATCTGCTTAAACACAAGCCAAATCAACTATATCAAGGGAGTCAAGATCAAAATAAAGAACAAATTTGTCTAGATAAAATTGCTACACTTACCAAAATAGTTGATTCATTACGCCAAGAGACATCTCCACCACCATTACCCATATCAACATCATTCCTTGGTTTAGGGATTCCCCCTTTACCTAGCACCAATCACTCCATCCAAATCAATCCACCTAACACCAATCAATTCATCATATCAAATCCATTGAAGATACCATCAAAATCACACCAATGGATGGTATCTAATCAAATGCCAACATCAATCCTGACAAATAAAAATTTGGTATCCCAAGGACCTATCACCTTGGTCATTCCAACCATTCCTATCACCTTGATCACTCCATACACCCCTATCACACCCATCATATCTCAACCCCTCACTTCCATGATCGCTCCAAGTGTATCTCAACCACTTGTCACTACATCAAACACGACTCCAAATACACCACCACTACCACCAAAACCAAGTGCAATAAGTCAATATTGTAACATCACACTAAAAGCACATCAAGCCTACCAACAAATGCTTCAACAATATAAGGTGGCTCCACAAGCCACTCAAGCTACCCAAGCCTCTCAAGCTACCCAAAAAACACAGGCACAAAAAATGACAACTGTTGAGAACAAGGAACAAGATCAATCCATCATTGAGCACCTTGAAGCTATGTCTACTTCATCCAATGATCAAATCAACATATGTCAAGAGTCACTTTTCAATAATATCAAAATATACCAACCAACAATGATCCAATTCAAGAAATGTCAACATTGTTTGACCCTATGGTTGAAGAAATTGGAAATCCCTCCATCACAATTGTTGAAAACAATGATAAAGATCTCTCCATTGATGAGCACCTTGAAGATATTTCATCCCCATCCAATGATCAACTCACCATACATGAAGAGCCACTTTTTAGTGATCTCTTTCAAGGAGTGTTAAGATTATTTGATCCTATTGACATAATGCACAATCTTTTCACCTATGATCATGTTGAAAATGTCTCTACACCGTCTTATAAGTTAGAGGACATATCTCAAGAATTTATTCAGAAGCATGATAAAAATATTTCACCAAGGTCTAGCAATGGTCCTTTCCAAGACATTTTCACATCCTTTGACCTCATGGTTATAGATACTGAAGGAACCCTAAACTCAACACTTAAGGATATTGAACCACTTAACATGTCTAATGACGACATCCAAGAACCCTTTATGAGAAATCCATACTTTGAAACTGATCCATGTCAAGCACTTGATCCAAACCATGTCGAAAGCAACTCCGAAATCATTCAAGATCAAGAATTTGTATCTTCAAGATACTATAATAATCTAATGGACACTCTCCAATCTATTCAAGATGATCATATCGACATAGCACATACTCCTCCATCTACCCATGAGATGTTTTATGTGGATGGACACGTAAATGATCTTCATCTTAAACAGGATTTTATTACATAAAAGGAGCAAAGTATCAATTCCTACAGTCAAATTGAGTTATCAACATCAGGATCAAATATGTCCCAAACTCAGACTAAGGACATTATGAATAAAGATATTGAACATTATCCACTCAAGGAAGCAAGTCAGATAGAACAGTATAATCCTGAGTTAGAAGAGTGGAAAATTGAAACAATGCCATCTACAATGGTCATTTGTTAGAGCATGTTTACTGAACAAGACATCTCAGAACAAGCAGAATCAAAACATGAAGGTACTACTATCACTATACTGGGGCAACTTCGTCTCAAGAAAACATCAACATAGGAAGCACGAAGAATATTTATGGTAAAACCATTGCCAATACTACAACCAGTCATGTCATGAATCTTTATCCACCCATCACCCCATCCATGAATTGGGACCGACATCAAAAGAAAGAATTGAATCAAAGTATGAAGAACATTATCAAAGAAAAAGAAGCTAGAAATCATAATGGACAAATCAAATACAAATGGATACCAAAGAATACAAAGAAAGATCATCCCTATCAAACTCCATCAGTCAAAAAAACTATGGGGAAAAATAAAGAAGGGAAAAGTATCCATCAAGGATGTCCACAAAATAAAAATCAAGCTTTTCAAGTGACGTACAAGGTGTATCAAGTAGTTGGTCCTAATTCCATGCACACTTTCGTATCCACCCATCATTGCTCATCTTCCCAAGTTTGGAGAGTCAAAGATTCCAAGCTGTCAACCAATCCATCTTTTATCCCTAAACAAACTCCATCCACGCCTCCACGCATGATATTCAATTCTCACATTGACCATGTATTGGCAATGACCCTTCATCATAAGGATTTAGAGGGCACTCTATTGCGATGTACGCACCAAGACAAAGTCAACACCGGTATCAACGAAGCAGATCAAGAATCTCAAAAGTTGCATTCAAGTGCACGAATCTTAGCAAAGTAGCTTCTTCAAGTAGGCTATCAATGCCACATTATGATAGGGGCATCTACATAAGCAACACCTTGTGATTCAACATGAGCTTAAAATCTTTGGAAAAAACCAAAAAAATCAAAAAATATGAAAATCCAAAAAAATTAGAAAAAGGATTGAAAATAGTAAAGATAAAAAAATTTTCCTCTAGTGAAAACTGCATGGGCGGCGCTTTGGGCAAGACCATGATGAAAACCTGGAAAACAGGCATCACGTGTAGAATCGAGCACCTATGTGTGCCACTTCAAGTGAAAGAATCTTATCCCATCCATAATAAATCTAGCATTCCATCCATCTCAGCCATAATAAATCCATTCATCCATGAACCATTTATCCAATCCATTTTCATCTATTTGTATCCATCATCCAAGTTATCTTGATCTTGATGAAATTTTTAGTGCACAATTTACACTTGCGTATGGTAAACATCTTGACATGGGTCATTTTCATTGATCCTATCCTATCCAACATTATCTGAGCCATGAAGCATTATCCAAATAACTATCCTCTATCTGAACACATTATCTTATCACAAGATAATCCTTGACATCCTTTGCGTGCTTACCATATCCATCAGTCCATACACCTCTCTGAGCATCCATCCCGGACATTCCCTACATTGCTAGACATTGGGGGTAGATATCGCGCATCTTGCTTCGAGAATAAATCTTGGTCTATATGCTCTAACTTATATGGAAATACAAAAATTGGTAAACATGAAATCAAATTGATTAAGCATTTGTGATCCAAAATTCAAATCACTAGCCCATGGCATATTTTGACAAAAATACATTCCTTATCAGTCTTCATCTTTAATCGAACATCAATCCAAACAATCATTACCAGTTGCATCTAATTTATAGTTCAAACATCACATCAAGTCATTCGAACAACTTTTGTTCCAAACCAAGCTTCAACAATCCTAATCAATCGAATCCAATCAATCCATAATCTTGGGATATCCTTCCCGATCCTTGTGTTGCTTAACACTATCTTTGCATTGTTGTCCATCCTCAATAATGTTATCATGAATCCTGATCAGTCAATCCTTGCATTTTTGTGCATCCTCAATAATGTCATTATCATCAATCTTTATCAATCAATCCTTGCATTGTTGTGTATCCTCAACAATGTTATCATCATCATCAATCCATCAATTCGATCAGTCAACCTTAGCTTGGTTTTCAACAAAATCCCCAAGTCAAGCACTGATATTGTCACATGTGTCCATATGCAAATTGTCAAAATCATGAGAAAATCCAAAAAACATTAGAAAATCAAAAAATCCAAAAACAAGTTGAAAATAGAAAATATCAAAAACATGAAATTCGAACTACGTCATCTCTGAGCTTAAACATAGGGAAGGCTAATCTTTGATTACCCGCCAGACATCAAAATCCAAAAATATTCAAAAAACATCAAAATCCAAAAACATCAAAACATCAAAATCCAAAAACATTCAAAAAAAAGAAAAATCAAAAAACATTCAAAAAATCAAAAAATGTCAAAAACATTGGAATCGGAACTACATCGTCTTTGAGCTTAAATGTAGGCAAGGATAATCTTTGATCAGCCTCCGAGACATCAAAATCCAAAAACATTCATAAAATCTTCGAAAAACCCAAACCATTTGAAAAAAATCTCAAAAACCCAAAAATAGCCTAAAAACATTTTCAGAAACATCAAAAACATCCAAATATGTGAAAAAATCCATCTGTCTCATCTCACTTGCACCCACAATAATCAATCATCCATAATAAACTAATCATCACCTTCATCCTTTGGCAACATAAATATAAACAATCATAGTAGGCAACAAAAGCAAACTTCAATCATAAAATCAAAAGAAAACAACAATCCTTTTAAACAAAATCAAACTCTTGATCATTTTAAATCATGTCAATCAACCTCATATAAACAGCCTATTAATCAACTTATCAAAATCATCATCATCCTATATGATGCATGTCCTAAGATATAATAATTCCGACAATGGGCATCATTTTGGATATCACTTTGGATTCTTATCCTATCAAAACAAATCCCTTTGGCTAGAGGTATGAAGAACATTGGCTTATTTGAGTACTTGATCTTTTCTTTTGATTTATCTTATTGCGCTCATTCCAAGGACCTCTCATTGATATCCGAATGAAGGATTTAGAGAGATAGGAATGGGGCAACGATCATTATATTTTGTCTGCTATGCTTGTTGGACGTTCTTGTAAAATAACTTGGTGAACACTTGTTTTGTTAGGTAAGTCCTAACAAGTTTTCTGTATGTCAAGTGTGAATAAGAATACTCCTATCTGTTTGTCGAGTCAAAGTCCATCGCACTAGGTACAATGCCATCCTAGTTCTTTATACCTTGATGCATCATATCTACATGTGTAATCAAACATAAGGTAAGTAGTCCTTTTAAAATCCCAATCCTTGATAAGAAAATCATCATCATTTATCATCATCATCATCATCTATCATCATCATCATCTCTAATAAATTCTCGTCAGATCATGGACTTGTTGGATCCTCCTGTCATCATCTCATTTCCACACTAACATCATCATCACCAATGCATCCATCATGCATCCATCCTACATCTACAAACTGTCAGCATACCACATATCATTCATATCATACATATTAGGACACATCGATCATTTCACATGCATTGCATTTGCATCATCATCATAATATAGATCCGTTAGTATAAGCATCCCATAAAACATCCATTGCATAATCATGGCATATCAGATCCTCCATCTCATCCATCTCACATCATATCATCATTTAAGTTGTTTAGGATAATATAGATTTGTTATTCTAAGCATCCTAAAATCATCTCATTTGCATCATCATCCATAACCATCCATTTTGAACCTCTTAATTGCGAGATCGACCCTCAAATTGAATATTTTCACTCGATCTCTCGAGGGGGCAATGTACCAATATACTTTCTGCTGGGGCATCTAAAAAATCAGAAAATTTTTGGCTTTTGATCATGACAAGTTTATTCTTTGAACCAACGCAACAAGTACATTGCTTCAAAGAGGGGAAAAATGTAGACATGCAAAAATAACATTATGCATCTGCTCATTAAATTAATCAAACTCATCCATTCATTAGGTAATCCCATAAATTTCCATCTCCTAAGGTCATTAATTATCATCAACCTTTTAATTAAATAAATCAAGCATTCATTTAATTAAATCAAAATGCATCTTGCATCCTTCTTGATTTAAATAAATCAAATATTCAAGTCAAAGAGGTCAAACATCCTAATCATCATTAAACTAATCTAACCATGATTAAATGCTAATCCTAACCACTTGCATTCTCTAGATTTTGCCACTTGCACCAATAAATCCATTTATTGATTTATTAAAATCAGCATTTTCACTCAACATGGCATCCATGAGGAATATTCCATCAGGTTTGAATTCAAAAGGCAAGTTGAAATGTACATCCAACAGGGAATTTAATAAGTCTTACATGTCTCTTACATGTCCCTTTCCAAAGTTCAAACTCAGCAGTCATTGCACAAATTTGAATTTGAAACTCCCTCTCTTGGGCACATTTCCCAAATCTTGCACAACCTTCAGCCTATTACAACTTGACAAGTGGCCTTCTTTCATTGGTCTACATTTAGTCCCACATTGGTCCCTTTTCAACACTCAGCATTTGAGAATCTACAAATAGAGATCATCATCCTTGATCAAATCCTCCACAATCTCCACAATTTCATCTACAACTTTTATGCAAAGTCACTCTCTTGGTTTGAGAACTGATTTTTCTCTTCATCATATTGGCATTTGCATCATTTTAAGCTTTGAGCAAGAATTGGGAAAGGTTCATTTGCACATTTGACACCAATCCACAATGGAATGGGTTCTTGTCAATTGTGTTCACAATGCTTTTAGTCTTTTCTTATCATTTGTTGCATTTTGAATCATTTACAAGGTATTTCATAGGGGCATTTTGATGGATTTGTAAAATACTGACCCCTATATGAAGTTTAGTACATTTGTAGATTTTAATGGATGCCTACACATGCAAAATTGAATTTACCAATGCATGAAATGAGCTAATTTAGGCTAAATATCATGAAATGCAACTAACTAATATATAAAAGTTAAGGCACTCATCAAAAGCCTAAAAAATGATTTTTGAGATCTGTAAAGTGTTGTTTCAAGGGTTAGAAGGGACCGATTTGCCCAAGGTAGCGAATCAGTCTCAATATGGACCTTTTTCAAAATTTTCAAAAATTTGAGACTAATTTTTATGAATTCTGAGAACCAATATGCAGAACTAAATGAAAAATGTAAAATTTCAATAAATATAAAGGAATTTTAATGATACCAATGCAATCTACATGCACTTTTTACACATGAAAAAATGAAACCCTAGAATTCAAAATGTAATGTAAGCTACTTCTAAGATGATTAAGGGACTCCAAAATCAGAAAAGAAGGATTACAAATAGTAGGTTCACCAAAATGTAATGAAGAATTTTGGCACTCAAATCCTTCTTAGCTCCTCCTAGGGTATTTCACCTAGAAGGAGAGAGAATAGGGACCAAAATGCACAACGTTAACACTCAAGACTAATGTAAGGATAAAAGAAAATGTGAAGTGTGTGTAAATGTATCTAAATGCTGGAAACTTAATGAAAATGTGAACTAAGGAATTCCAACTAGTCTAATGCAAAATGCTGGAAAACATAGTGTAGAATGCAAACATGAAAATAAAGATGAATGAAACTAAACATAATGCACCTGTAGGGTTCAAAAAGAATGGAAATGGAATCTAGAATACTGATGATGATTTTTTTCAAGCCTGGAAGGACTCATTCACCACCTAGGGTGAATCAATCCCTATTCTGGTGAAAACTTGCAGAAATAGGTTTCAGATTGCTAAGAGATGAATTATGAGAAAATCACCTTTTCAGGCCTATAGATGGGACTAATTCACCATTCTTGGAGAATCAGTCCTCCTACAATAATCTGCAAAGTTAGGACTTGGTTGTAGCTTCAGATCTGCAATTTTGTCTTCTATAGGTGTCCACTTTAGAAATTGTCAAAATCGGGTCTAAAAATGAGTTTTTCTTGATACTTTGACTTGAATTAAGAGAAGAATACTTGAATAACTTTTAAATTCAATCTTCAATGATTCTTAAGCCTTAAAGAGTCCTAAATCTTCATACAAAAAAGACAAGAAAGAGAAATTGTTGATTGTTAAGGCATGGGGTTTGCCTTGGTCAAACCACTTTTAGGTAATTAAACCAAAATGATGAAATAATAGAATAAAACATGCAATAATGGAATAAATCACCTTTCCATGATGAATGATCTTGAAATTATTCAGCAATACATGTAGAATCAGCCCTTGAATGCTTTAGAAAGCTAACTTGAAGACTTCTAACAGAGAAACTGTAAATTGTTTGACTTGAGATAGAAGATAGATGATGAATCAAAGATGCAAGATGTAATAATTTGCATTGAGATGAAAAAATAAGGATAGAAAAAATTATTTATAGACAAGTGTGCCTTAGTACTTGATAATACCTGTTTGACTTGAGATAGAAGATAGATGATGAATCAAAGATGCAAGATGTAATAATTTGCATGAGATGAAAAAATAAGGATAAAAAAACTTATTTATAGACAAGTGTGCCTTAGTACCCGATAATACCTCATCACAGGATGACATGTAGTGAAAATTAACTTTAAATTTCACTTTTTCCCGCTTAAAGGTCAAAATGGGGGATAGATAGGACTCATTCACTACACATGGAAAATGGGTCCCACCTAGATGGGAATGATTCGCCATACATGTTGAATGGGTCCCACAAGAGCCCTTCTGACAACTAAGAAGCTAGGGGATAAGGAAATAAGGTTTAAATTACAACTTTGTCAGGTGTTTGATCAATTTTAGCCCCAAGATGCACAATAAGGGTTAAAAGAGGTCTATTAGTGATTATGTAAATGTCAAATAGGGCTTGGGACACATAAATCAATTTGAAAGTGTAATTAAATAGACTTTACAACACTAAAATGAGGTCCACACAGCCTAGCAAGATACAAGAGCCAATGTAAATGTGTACTAGAGTTACAACACTAGTTTATCATTAAATGCAGTTTACAAGCCTTCTAAATTAATGTGATGATGTAATTAAACATGTTTTATAATGTTGAATAGGTTCATTAGGTCTAGAAAAGTGAGAAATTCCTTTACAAGACTCTACAACACCATTACAAGATGTTGTTAAAAGTATTTTATTTAGTTTTCCAAGGGTCCAAGACCAAGTTTGGATGCATAAAATGCCTCACAACACCTAAATCAAGGCTTCATTAAGCGCAATTATCATGAATTATTCCATGTCAAGAAAATGATACTTTTTTCTATGGCACACCATAATCTCCAAGATTATACACAATGGCTATCATAAGCATACTCCCATATACACATGTTGATTAGCTGATACATAGTACAAGTACAATGGTGACTAGATCATACATAGATCACAAGTGCAATAGTGAATGGATCATACATAGATCACAGGTATAATAATTATTAGCTCATAAATACATCACAAGTACAACAATTATTATCTCATTCGCATATCACAATTACATTAGTGACTGGATCCAACATATATCACAAATACATAATGACGAAGTCTATCATACATCAGATGAATATAGTGATGAGCTCAAGCATACATCACATAATATAATAATAATGGATGACTATCACATCACAATGGCTAACACATGTCCATAATGCATGCCAGATAGAAAGAATATCAATGCATTGTGCACTACACCGTCAGTCCTATCATTTCCTCTGGTCTTCTATACCATTGGATAAATGGGAAGAGGATACAATGCATCCCACCCTTCACCATAGGTTCATCATCAACCCCCATAAGGCTAGGTATATATTCTGACAATTGGGAAGGGGATTTGGTGCATCCCATACTACACTGCGGGTCCATCCACCATCCCAAGGGTTTCCCCAAGTAGTGAACCTACCAAACTAGGTGGATTATGAATTTAATTTCCTATAGGAAATTGACAAGTCTATCCATCCAAGAAGAAGTAGCTCCCAACATATACCACTTGTGACTTTAGTGGTACCGTTAGCTATCTTCTTCACAATTTTAGGTAACACTAGCCTTTGTCACTTTTGTGCCCTCAATGATAGTGAATGAACCCCCTCGATATAATGGTACTAAACCATCTCAACTGCCTGAATATGTTATTGTTGACTTCCAGAACTACATTGGGCCAACATGGGATTAAAACAATCTAAGATTTATCCTGATTATCCCAATCACACGAGGCACCTAAAGACAACTCCCATTGACAATGGCCTGGGCTATAACAATCCATAAATCTCAAGGCTTAACACTAGAGAAAGCTACAATAGATATTGGAAATAAAGAAAGGAAAGGACTAACATTCACAGCTCTCTCTTGTGTTAAATCACTAGTAGGAATATGCATAGATCCACCTTTCTCTTTTGATAGGTATTCTAGGCTACATTCCAACAAATACAATGCACTTCAAATCAAAGAAGAGGATCATCTCCAACAATTGTCTACACTGCAACCATCATAAAAAAAAAAAAAAAAATTCATGGTAACTACACCACTTCTCCTTTTCCTTTTCATCTCAATTCTTTCACAGTCCCCTTCATTCCCACTTCTAGTAATTTTACCCAACATTTCGAAGGTTTTAGTTATACAAACATCACTATGAGAAGTTGCTACTCAACTATTGCTTTATGTTCCCCCTTCTTGCCACAAAAACATCAATTATGTAAATTTAACTTTGCTCTCAATATCTTCCTGCGCTCACCGAATATTGCTGCTTCCATAGATATCACACTTCTATCATTTCTTTCTAACAAATTTAGATTGGGAACATTTCCAGCCATTACTACAAATCTTCACAATTGTTAATACCTTTTTGGTCAAAAGTTTCCTATGCTGCTTGAGTTGACACTGTATTCTATTTGTATACAAGGTAAGGTTGTATCTCATTCTTTCCATCTATTCTTTTGTAATTACATTCAAGATTCTTTGTGACAAATTTCACAACTCTATATACTTTTTTAAAAGGATAATAGTGATTTCAGCTTAATAGAATTCCTAGGTTCTAGCAAACAATAATATTCAATTTTCCATTTATTGTTTGTTTCTCTTTGCAAAATGTATGCTTGCATCCTATTTATATGATGTATTTTATCCCACATATATTATATATTATTTGTTACTAACTAGATACAACTATTTATATTTCTTCATCTAAATATTTAATAGTAATGACACATGTTTGTTGTACCAAACTTCTAATTTCCTTTGTCTCTAGTGATATTTCATTGACAACATTTTATATTGCAAATGTATGTACTTAGATGTAGATTAAATTTATGGTAAAAAAATTCCCCTGCTTAGGGGTTTGGTGAGAATCCATGATGCTTGATGTCGTAATGTGAAAGGGTGTAAGGAAGGCCTCCTTTATTCTCTCAATCTTCCAAATGATTCCCTACACAAGGTATGCCTACATTTTATTTACTTGCACTTTTCTACTCCACCTTTATTGCATACAATTTGTTATGAATTGTATAATTCTTTATATTTTATAATTGATTTATCATCTACCAATGGTATGTGTTTAGTAGACTAAATTTTGCATTATTCTTTCATGTTTGCAACCATACTTAACCCAAAAAATCATCATACGTGGACCTTTCAACACCTTTAGAGCTTGTATTAAGTAAGAAATGGCCTAGATATTACTTTCACCATTGATGTTGATGGTGGGAAATTTATTTTTCCTTGCTCGGGGCTTTGGTGAGAGTGCATGATGCTCCATGACCCAATATGGTAGGGTGGACATTGGTTATTGCTTTCTTATGTTGATAGTGCATTTTGTGACATACACCGAGTATGTCTAAGTTTTGTTTACTTCACTCCTCGCATTACAAGTACATAGAAAATTGTATGTTATAAAATAATCAACTTTGATATCTCTTGGCTTACATGTTGTGTATGAATTAAAGATGACCACTGCACTAATATTCACACTTTTTTCTTATTCTTCTAGATCATACTTGAGCCATATTGTGGGTTCCAATGATTTTATTTATACTCATTAGTGGCCAAAACATTGCTTGCACCATTGATGAAAGTGGTAGGGTGCACATCAGCCCTCGTTTTCTCCTCTACCTGTTGGAATGTAGCACATGCACAAGTATGCTTAAATTTGACTGATTTCATGCCTTGCATTACATGTGTATTGTATATTTCTTACGATACATTAGAGAGCTCTTTAAATCTACTAATATATATATTCTCCAAGTCAAATACACATGCTCGCCATACTAAAATTCACATTTTTTTGTTATTTTCCCAAACCATACTCCAACAATAATGGTGAATTTGATCCATGCTGCTTGATGTCGTAATGTGCAAGGGTGCAAAGTAGGCCTTGGTTATTCTCTCAATCTTCCAATTGATTCCCTCCACAAGGTATGCCTAAATTTTTTTTTCTTACAGTCTTGTACTCCACCTTCATTGCATAAAATTTGTTATGAATTGCATAAGTCTTTATATTTCCTAATTGATTTATTGTCTATCAATGGTATGTGTTTAGTAGAATAAATTTTTCATTATTATTTCATATTTGCAACCATACTCAACCCAAACAATCATCATACGTGGACATTTCAATGTGTTTAGAACTTTTATTAAGTAAGCAATGGCCTAGACATTGCTTTCACCATTGATTATGATGGTGGGAAATTCATTTTTCAGGTTGCTTGGGGGTTTGGTGAGAGTGCATGACGCTCCATGATGCAATATGGTAGGGTAACATTGGTTGTTGCTTTCTTATGTTGACAATGCATTCTGTGACATACACTAGGTATTTCTAAGTTTTGTATACTTCATTGCATGCATTACAAGTACATAGAAAATTGTATGTTATAAAATAATCAACTTTGATATCTCCTGATTTACATGTTGTCTATGAATTAGAGATGACCATTGCACTAATATTCACACTTTGTTCATATTCTTCTAGATCATACTCGAGCCATAATGTAGATTCCAATGATTTTATTTATACTCATTAGTGGCCAATACATTGCTTGTACCATTGATGCAAGTGGTAGGGTGCACATCAACCCTTGTTTTCTTGTCTACCTACTAGAATCTCTAGCGCATGCACAAGTATGCTTAAATTTTACTTATTTCATGCCTTGCATTACATAAGTATTGTATACTTTGTACTATCCAAATGTATAAAGCTCTTTAAATATGTTGATTTACATATTCTCTATCAAATACACATGTTCACCACATTAAACTTGACATTTTTTTGTTATTTTCCTAGACCATGCTCCACCTGTAATGGTGAATTTGATCAAATAATTGCAAAGTTATATGCAATGGTCATATGACAATTAGATCCGAATATACTCTATGTTGATTGTGATAAGAAAAATTCATTCCAGCATTGATCATAGTGATACGAGAACATATATTCTTGCTCAGGGGTTTGCTAATAGTCCATGAGGTTGCATGGGCCAATCTGGAATGGTGGAAACCAAGACTCATTTTGTTGTGTTTTATTTTATATATCTTATGTACAGATCTTTATGTTTCTGACATAATATTCAAACAAAATTCATATGTTTTAGACTATGGTTGCGATGGAATAAAATAGTTAATGGTAATCCAGTTTCTATTTGGTTACATTGCAGATTGTTTTCTCATGGATCATCTTCAAAAGGTCAGGTTCTTGGAATTTTCTAAAACCACGCTTGGTTGAGGAAAAATCCCATCCTTATCCCATATCCTTTATCTTCAATAGGTCTCTACACTTTACATTATTCTAATCTCTCTCTATATAGGATGCTGTTGTAGCCAACACTTTCCACATTCTGTTGCCTTATTCTAAAAGAGTACATTTCTTACTATTCAAATAGATGCCTTTTATAAAATATATTAAAAAAATAGGATTGATTTATGGCTCCACCTGTGGCTTATGGCTCCAATGAATAAAAGAAATAATCCCCATATGCCTTGTGCTCTAATCTGGGCACTGTTGATTACAAAATTTAAGTCTCCTTGGGTTACATTGTTCTATCTATCTCATTTTATGGGCTCTCTGGTTTAGCTATTGTCTCAACATACAAAATAATAAGTACATCTCTATGTTTTAGTTACATTAGGGCATTATTAGTTATGGTTCCTCACCTTACGGTATATATTGGCATTTAAATATCAATATATATGTAAGGATTAAATTTTTTGGGTTATGGAGTTTTTTTCGATTATTATTGTATAGTTTGGGCTATATTGTGGCTTTCTACATTTGACTAGCTGTTGAAAGCAATCTTGTTTAATTTATGCCTTTCTGCCTTTGGTTATGGTTGGAACATAATAAAATAATTAAGGCCATTGATTTTATGTTTGGTTACATTAGGTATTATTGATTATTGTTCTCTGTCTTCTTGCATCCTTGATTTGGCGCACTTGCTGCTTAGTCTTTTACTTGATTTTTTGCATTCTCGCTCTCTACCTTCCGCTTTACTATTTCATCTTTAAATTATTTGTTGTATTTCCTATTGGGAAATTTTCACTCCATTATCTATCACTATGTCATGCTCTTCCCTGCATCTACCATAATAGATTCTAAACTCTCCCTACCTTATTGCCTACATTTCCCCTCCCTTTCTTGTGCATCTCTACCCATCGGCTCATCATTGCACGTTTCTACACGGAACTATTATTAGAGATATTAATATTTTTTCTAAAAAATGTATTTCTGATAAAAACTATTTAAGATGTTCTCAATAAAAAGAATTTATACAGTTTTCATTAGAAATATACATTTAACTATACTCAATTTGTATTGTCTTAGCTTGATTCAATATAAAATAAAATAAAAATGATGAATGGAGAAAAAGCATTGATGTGGATTTGCAGGGCTAAAAAGGAGTGGAAAGAGCTACAGATTGTGATGGTTGAATTATCTTCGCCCTAATATTAAACGTGGAGATATTTCCCTGGAAGAAGATGACCACATTATTAAAATGCATGGTCTTCTTGTCACTGGGTCAGTGAGAAAAAAAGGTTATGTCATGTTAGTATAAAATTAACTTTATTATACATGCAAAGGGTAGATATTGTGCTTATATAGAGATAAGTATATTTATTGTATTGAGTTTTCTATAATTTTTTATTCTAAATTGCATGATTATTTATATGATAAATATTAAATGATAAATATAATATTAAAGATATCAAGTAAAACATAGTATAAATAAATTAAAGTAAAAATAAAAATTATTTTTCCAGATTGAAATTTTAAGATGGAATAGAGGATTAAGATGATAATGAAGAAATGTTAGTGGATAAGCTTTGAGTTGAGTTAAATGGTAGTAGTTAGTTTGAAATATTGCAAATTCTAGAGGTGTGCTATTGCACATACTGATTGTTTAGTTTAGGAGAGGAAAACTCTCTACAAAGTTCTTGGAGTGAATAGAATTTGGTTAAGGATGGTTTTGAACTTTCTCAACTAAGAATATTCTTATATATTTTGATTTTTAAAATTTTCTTTTGACATAGCAAGTCTATGCATCATAGTATATTGATAAGGCTTTATAGTTTTGTAAAGTTGATGAGTCATATGAAACAAGATGATGAAAATGGTCATTTAGAGGAATTTGTAGAGTGTTTTTGATAAAGGAAAAAATGGGTTTTTACAGGGACCCAAAACCACAAAGTTTACAAGTAGAAGAAAGATAAAGCATTACAGAACCCAAAAAATACAAAATTTGCAAAATAGAAAAATCCAAGAGAAGCCTACAGCCACTAGCCCAAAGCCAGCACAAGCTAGCAAAAAAAACCTGCACAAAAAAAAAAACACCCAAAACTAACCTAAGGACTTTAAAGTATCAACAACCTCAGCTTCAAGGTTGCATATATCTTGGGTGCCCTTTTTCAGAGCCTGAATCTCTTGGGGCATAGAATCAAGCTTTCTCTTCAGGTGAGCTCTTTTCCTCTTTGAGATGCCAGCATCCTCAATCTTGCTTTTCTCCTTATTAGCATCCAAATCCACAACCAGAGATCCCTATTGGAAATTTTTCTTTTCCTCAACCATAGTGCTCATGATAGTGACCTTATGTTTGGAAATTATGTGGTTATGCTCCATGATAGTTTACATAGTGTCTCTAATTTTGCTAATTTTTTCCTCTAGGAACTTAACCTTAATCTCATTATCCTTCTTCATCTTGTCTATGAGCTTAATATTTTGTTGAAGGTGCTCGGCCATCAACCTCATATTTTCCTCAATACACACAACCTCAACAGTATTTTGGGTAGCTCCTTTAGCTTTCATTTCTTCCAACTTACTTGTGAGAGCCCTGTTTTTTAAGCTGAGGTCCTTTATCTCATGAAAGACCCACTTTATAATCCTAAAGTAATCAAGTGTCCCATTTCTAGCAATAGCTAAAATATCATCAAGAAACTCCCAATCAGTCTTAAAGTAGTGGTCTTCAGGGTTAAGATTTCTAGGGAATCCGGGTCTATTTTCTCTATAAGTGGCAGGGTAAGAAGTATATGAATCCTCACTAGCTTTAGGGGAATCAATTATACTCTGAGGAGTCCTTAGAATAAGAGACTAGTTTATTAACAAGGGGGTCCTTATTCTTTAATTTCTCTTTTTGAGCAAAGCCAATGGGGGTTTTCACAGAGCATTTTTTTTAGTCAAGGGCTTTCTCAGAAGGGTTTTCTTACTCGATTTTTGGGGGGAGGGAGGGTCTTCCTCTTTCCATTCAGTGTCTAGGATATCTTTTTCCTCGGACATGCTGAAATCGATATCATAGTCTTCAAAGGTTGAAGCCATGATAGGGTTAGACAAAGCCGACATGTTTTTAAAATGCTCATAAATTAGCCGAATGAGGTCGGCATGCAAAGTCAGATACTTCCTAGGATTCTTATTATGTTCTTCCATGCTATTACTCAAAGAGCAGTACAGATAGTGAGGGAAGGAAACCCTTACCTTATGATGAAAATGATTGAGAAGGGGAAAATGGTTTTCGTAGACTCTGGTAAATCTATTACCCAACATGATGTATTCCATTATAATTCTAAGCGCCTTCCTCCATATCGCCTTAATAGTCTCAGCATCAAAGTAGCTGCTAGAAATTTTGATCAACTCTCTCTTTTCCTTATCTTCTTTGGGAAACCTAATAACAGCCTCATCAGAAAATTTTCTATCACAGGAGAACTTCATCCCCTCGATCGAAAGACCAATGACTTCCCCAAAGAGATTCTCATGCACTCTGACCTTCCTTCCAAAAAGAATAATTTATCCATTCCTCCATTGTTTAGCAAAATACTTTGTAGCTTTTGGGTTAGGACCATGAAGCTTTTCGATGAATGGGAGAAGCCCACCATGCTCGATTTTCCTCCACACCTTCAAATTTTGTTTGTGCATTTCATAACTAGTCAGCTCCACTCTTTTTCTACTTCCCCCCATTATCACATTCACCTTACTTGCGTATTTTGTTTGTGTATTTCATAACTAGGAAGTTGTAGAGTGTTAATGAAATGGAGCAAAGTGCTTAATGTGAAAGATCAAATTCCTTTAGTGATGTGGAGAGAGCACTTTGATAATCATAAACTCAAAGAAGCTTTCATTTGTGGAGATTCATGTATTATTGGTTGAATTGGTAGTCAAAATGGATGCACAAACTATTTTGGCTAGATTCAACATAAGTCAATACCAATCTATTTCACCTACAATTTGAGAGAAGGAAGTAATTTAATTCCATAACCAACACATAGTATCACTCAATATTGATGTAACAAAAAGCTAGCATATTAGATACTCAATGATCTAATGTAGATCAAGAACAAATTGCAGCAATTTATTTGAATAAACTAAGGTCTAAAATGAAGCAAAGGTGTGGAACAACACTTCCAACACTAATCTACATGGGGAAGATGGTGTAAATTCATACAAATTGTTAAATTGTTACAATAAATGAAACACATTCAAATACACACATAAAAGAATAATACCATAACGCACAGATTTACATGGGGAAAACATTTCCGGGTAAAAAAACCCAACACACCAAAAGTACAGTACTTTGTATTATCAGTAACAACAATTACAATATAATAGTAGAATTAAGCTTCTTCTGATGTTCACCAATCTTCAACAAGAATCTGGGATAATTCTAAGAGCATAACGGTGTCTCATAAATTAGCAAGTTTCAATCACCTCAATACTCTAAGATATAGAGTATTTAATAATTAACTACAACAATGAAGAGAAAGCTTCATCACATGTAATATTTGAAGCCAGAACAAAGAGCAAAGCCAAGTCAGAACTAAACTGCATGGAATGATCGCACCCACTCGCGGAGAAATAACTATCACTACAAATGGTCAGTTAACTGTTGATGGTAGTTACAAACAATATAACCACATCTGATCCACTGCTAATTGCATTCATGCTAAATGCATTGCATGTTAACAAATCCATGTGACAAGTTGTGTTTTAGTTACCACCGGTAATATGATTCATGCATTCTATTAAGCCCAATCCTCCACCGCTACAAACAACAAATTCAAATCTCATTCATGCATTGAACAAGATATAGTTATCTCTAAGTCTCCACCATCTTATCTCATCCACTACGGACTGCAGATTAAAATCTCCTTATGCATGATTGGAAAGAGTTTAGTTCTCCACCGGTAACTATAGGTTGAGACACACTCATCTCAACAAGGTCTTCACCCCAAACATGAATGGAACAAACACAAAAACAAATTTGTAATCCTTTATTTTATTTTCAATCAAATTTACAAATGAAATAAAAATCTGCAACATTCAAATGTATTTTCCCTATTGCTTGTAGTGTTTTGTGGAACCATTCAGTCCTATATTTTTAATCAAACTACTACTCCTCTATTTAGCTATTAACTACAGAAATTTCAGACCCAAAGAAGGTCAAAGAATTTTGTCAACTCACTTCCAATGCCTACCTTTGTTTTGCTTCAGCCACACCAGTCTCTTTCTATTAGTGTTGTTTTTAAATTTGCAAAAAATATTAACTTCCTAAAGGAGAGTGATGAAGTTTCTATATCTCTTTTCTTCAACCTGTCACATCTCAAGTAAATAAATGAACATGTTTGCCAAGTAAATACCAATCTATTTCACCTTCAATTTGAGAGAAGAAAATAATTGAATTCCATAACCAACCAACATAGTATCAATTTGAATGAGTATCATGAGCTATCTATGCAACAAAAAGCTAAAAAATTCTAATTCTAATTTAGAGACGCAACCATAAGTCTTCATTTTTTCCATCTTTTTGGTCCTTTGGCTTTGGGAATGGGAATTTCAATTTTAATTTCACCAGCTTTCTATTTTTATTTTTTTCTTTTGGATCAATCTGAAGCTCCAATCCTTATTTTTTTGCTTTTGGATCAATTTCAGTCCCAAATAGCTTTATAACATCATCAGACTCATTTTCACTTTCATCCTCCATAGGTTTTATTTTTCCAATTTGTGCAAATCCATCCAAAGGACTATTGGTTTTCAAATGGGGTGGACCATCTATCTAATCTGTATTCTGATCCACTTTGATTTTTTCTTGAGATTTCTCTAACTCATTGGACTTACAAATATTCACATTTGGCACATTTAAATTAGCTATAGCATAAGCCTTGGCAGCTTTTTCACTAGCTTTGAAAGTACCCAACCATGTTCTAGTACGTTTGTAGTATAGTTGTGCTCCCCCATGGCCATCCTTTGCAAAACAGTACCCTTGAACTTTGAAGAACCCGCTTTTCCTTCTTCATGTCCTTCAATATTTGTACTCTTGGTTGCCTCAATATTACCCTCTACTTGATGAATTTCATTACTATCATTATCATTAGCCTCTATTTCATTACTATCTAGGGCACTGGATATGCTTTCTCTGTCCTCTATTTCATTGCTGGATGAATTAGAGTCAAATGAATCTAGGGCATTGGATGTGCTTTCTATGTCCTCTATTTCATTGCTTGATGAATTAGAGCCAAATGAGTCTAGGGCATTGGATATGATTTATTTGTGCTCTATTTCATTACTTAATGAATTGGAGCTAGTTGATGAATCTAGGACACTGGTTATGCTTTTTATGTCCTCTATTTCATTACTCAATGAACAAGAGCCAAATAAATCTAGGGCATTGGATATGCTTTCTCTATCACTTAAATGTTTTGAAATAAGCTTATATGTAATTTGAATTTTTTACAAATATAATTCTAATTTTCTAAAAACAAAATTATAGTTTGAAAACAAGCTAATTTAAGTTAAATGTAGGAAAACAACACGTAACATGTCAATAAAAAAATTTAAAATTTAATATATTTATTTTCTAAAAACTATAGTTCAAAAACAAGCTAATTTAAATTAAGTGTAAGAAAACAACATGTAACATGTCAATAAAAAAAAATCAAAATTTAATATATTTATTTTCTAAAAACTATAATTCATTAAGTGTAAGAAAACAACATATAATATGCCAATTAAAAAAATCAAAATTAAATTTAATATATGTACTTATTACATGGAAGGCGTTCCCACTACGAATGAGGCCACCTGGAATATTGACGGCTATCTTGCTTTCGTATAAATGCAAGATGATTAGACGAATCTCAGCCGTTCATCAATTTTCGTCTTTTTTTCGGCTGTTTTTGGCTATTTTTAGCTAATTTCTCTCCGCTATTGGTTTATGCTCCTCCAAACTGAAAATACGCTTTTCCACGAGGGTTTTAGAGTATGGTTATTAAAATGAAAATAACAGTCAACATCCTAATAATGAGCACATTCAAGTTTTAACATTATGACTTTCTTTACCCTACGTTGTATCAAAATAATGTATATTTTATATAATAAAAAATAAATTATAAATAATATAATTATACTATTTGTTATTATATATTTTATTCTCTAACAAAATTATTAAATACATATATAAAATTATTATAATTAATAATTATTATATTTTTTATATAATACAAAATATAATTATTATATTATATATTTTATATAATATAGATTAAATTATATATAATATAAATATATTTATTATTATATACAATATTATATATAAGTTATATTATTATAATACATTATATAGAACAAACTAAATTAATATATAAAAAAATGATAGTTTAATTGATCTTTGAATAGATTAGGAAAAAGGGAGATAGAGGGGGAGACAATTCTATAGAGAGAGAGGGGTATATATACTAGCACTTGCATGTGGCTAGATTAAATAATTAATAATAAGTGCTAAATAATAGAATGAGATTTTGCAGGCATGAGTCTTATTTCATGCTCAAATCTCACACTATATTTATATAAAAAAAATACATATACTACTCATGATAATTTTTTCTCTTGTACTTGTAGGTTCTTGAAATATAGCACTCATGTTGATAAGTGAACACATGGTTTACATTCATTATCTATTACTTTACACATATCCATATTCTTTGATTTTTTTAAAACTATTTAATTTCCATGTTGGCTACTTAATTTTACTTCGACATTCATTCTAGAGTATTTCAAATGCAACTGAAAGTAGGAGCAAAAAGTGATTTGGTGAAAATTGTAATACCCACTAATCTTTTATTATATTTTGGGTCCATGATAACTTGGTTGTTTTCAATGCATCTATTAGTGTTTAAGATGATCCATTTTGATGAAAGATCATAAATGATGACAACTATTATTGAATGTCATCATTACTCATCCCTAAAATCTATCCAATTTTCTAAATGTCACCTTTTCCCATCAAGTACATGTGTGGAATTAATCTATATTAGTCCCAAAAGTTCACCCTTTCACTTGATGATTATTATGAGAATTGATTAAACTGTGAATTGTCTAAATTACACACTAAGGTGGTGTATTAAAGACTAACTCTAATGTAGAATAATCATATAATTTAACTAAAGATAGCATCTAGAGTTCTATTTGTAAATGAACAATTTAATAGAATACATTTGCATTGAATCATTGTCAAGTAAGACTATATTGCATGTGTGCTTGAATTCTCAACATTGATTCATTATTGTTGAAAAGGTCCATCTAGGGTCCTCACTAAGAAAAATTTGATCCTCATGGTCTAGAAAATCACCAAAGGTTCTTGTAAACATTATCTATTCTCACATGAATTTAGATACCAAGAATTAAGGCAAACAAGTTTCAAACCGCATAATTATTTTTATATTAGGTCCACAAGGTATAGGTTCACACTTGTGCTTCAAACCAACTCCACACTCACATAACTAACCCAAAAAGGTACATAGTCAAGTTTATGGGTCAATAACAAATCATAAATTCCAACACCATAATAGATGAACTTGTATCATTTAAACATAACTATTTGCATCAAAATTAGAACTAAATAGCCCATTTAATTTTCTTATATATTAATATTACTTATATCATTAATTCAATTATTATTACTAGCTCTAAAATCCTTAGCATTTGTGAAACAATTGGAATGTTTCTCCAATGGTTTGTTCCACATTTCATTCTTCTCTGGTGTATACTTATTTTATTTCCCACTTCATTTGATTTTCTATTGTGATTGAGAGAAAAATCAACTAGATATTTGTTATTCCCAATTAAACCGTTATTTTGGAGTACAAGAAGCATCTCATTCTTATCAAGGGAGGTACCCATGATAAAAACTAAAAAAATAAGAGAATAAATATGATACAATATAATATAAGAAGTGAAACAGAGATATTAATAGCTACCACTACTTTTTTCATCAAAACGAAGATTACTAACTCAAAATTAATTCTTACAATCTAGAAATCGAACTTTACCCGTAACTAAAACTACTTGACAATACACTAATGATCATTATCACAAAAACCTCTTATAAAGAATTAACTATATAACTTATACACTTCTAAGACTCTTATTATTAGTACTCTTACTAACACATGCTCAATTCTTTAAATTTCTAGATCACACAAACTCGCAGATGCTGAATATACAATCATCTCCAATAACTCATGTATTATATCAATATTATAAAAGCTACTTTACCTCTAATCATTGAGTTCCCACCAATCGTATAGCAAAAATACATATAATTTCATTACAATATTCAACGATCTTGTAAACAACAAAACAAGTTTGCCTCTGAAACAGAGATTTTATAAAAAAAATATTGAATTCAATTCAAATATGAAAATAAAAGTCAATACCAAGCTATTTCGCCTACAATTTGAGAGAAGGAAATAATTTAATTCGACAACCAACCAACACATAGTATCAATTTGAGTAAGGTATCATGAGCTATATATATCACTCAATATTTCCCATCTTTTTGTTCTTTTGGCTTTTGGAATTCCATTCCCAAATAGCTTTCTTGCTTTTGACTCAATTTCAACTTCACCATCTTTCTGTTTCTTTGCTTTTGGATCAATCTGAAGGCGCTCTAATCCTTTTTTTGCTTTTGGATCAATTTCAACTCAATCTTTCAGTTTTTTTTTTCTTTTCGACTGATTTCAATCCCAGATAGCTTTATAACATCACCTGACTCATTTTCACATTCATCCTCCATAGCTTTTCTTTTTCCATGTTGTGCAGATCCATCCAAAGGACTCCTGGTTTTCTGATGGGGTGGACCATGTATGTGCTCTGTATTCTGTTCCACTTTGATTTTTTCTTGAGTTTTCTCTAACTCTTTGGGATATGTGGCATTGATTCCCTCTTCTTGAAGTAACTCATGAGAACCAGATTGATCATCCGCACAATTGTTGCTCATCAAATTCTGAGAGACATGGACCGTAATGTAAAATTTGCTGCTTGGCATCTTACAATCCCTAGAAAAGGAAACCGTGTCTCCTCCTTTCAAATCCTTATCTTTGACAAACCTTCTCCATTCTCTTGTAAGCACATAAACCTGGCAGCTTTTCCAAAATGAAAATCTAAATTGCCATTCTCTACTGTTACTTGTATCCACAAATGTAAGAAAAGTCTCTGATTGGGCATCTAACTTATCCTTAGGAAAATGAAGTTCAGCATATTGTTTTGGGATCACCAGCCTGCTAAATTTACCCACATCACTAGCAGTCATTTGCTTTTGAAATAGATGCTGCCTAATTCGGGGGCCTCCTGGAACAATATTCTTACCCTTCTTCCCTGCATTAGACATATCCTGATTACCAGAAACCACTTGATTAGGTCTGTAATGAGTAGTGCACCAATTCTGCAGCTCTCTATCATAATTGTGATCCCTGATTAAATGCTTAACTTTAGTAGGAGTGAGAGAATCCTGAAACTGTTTCTCAACTTCTGAAATGGGGAAATTGATTTCACCATTTTTCCCTCGGAACTTTAAATAAGCTCTATGATAAGCCTTGACAGCTT
Organism: Sequoia sempervirens; assembly: GCA_007258455.2. NCBI lineage: Eukaryota > Viridiplantae > Streptophyta > Pinopsida > Cupressales > Cupressaceae > Sequoia > Sequoia sempervirens. Next base: position 356,876,705 of record VDFB02105785.1, read on the forward strand.
CTTCAGAAGTCTTGAAAGTACCCAACCATATTCTAGTACGGTCGTAGTATAGTCGTGCTCCCCAGTGGCCATTCCTTTGCGAAACAATACACTTGAACTTTGAAGAACCCTCTTTTCCTTCTTCCTGTCCTCCAATATTTTTACTCTCTGTTGCCTCAGTATTAACCTCCACTTGATCAATTTCATTACTATCAGCCTCTGCTTCATTATCATCATCTCCACTCAATGGCTTAGAGCCAGATGAATCTAGGGCACCGGATATGCTTTCTTTGTCAATTTCTTGTTTTGAAATAGCACTAAAGTTAGCCCTAGAATCGGGGCTGTTATACCCTTCTTCTTGTGGCTCTTTTGGAAAATCCTATAAGAACATCAAATTTAAGAATCATAATCAATCATCATCATTGAATATGAACATATATACAATTGATTTCAGAAATCTTCTTTTAATTTTTCAAAATACTAAAAATATTCTGGTGCTGCACAAACATCATATATACATACCTTTTCCATTGCAAATCTGAAACATACTCCCGCTGTGCTTGTTTTCGGATACCTGTATTAATGTTGGATACAATTAGGGATTTTCAAGATTTCAAAGCTATCTTGCTGTTCTATCAACCAATTGAAAGAACAGAAAAAGAAACTTATAAAATATTTAATATTAGGCAAAACAAATCACACCAGAAATAAAATCTGCTAAAAATTAAATCCCCGTAAAACGAAACTTTCCGATCAGCTTGTGTAGAAAGTACACTTGAATATTCTAAGACTGCAAATGAGAACAGTGAAGGGGCGATTGCTTATTTATGGTATTACACCATTATTTAAAAAAAAAACAAAAAACAGAGGCATCTAAGAGTATAATTCGAATTTTCTAAAAATATAGCTCGCAGTTTCAATTGTAAACAATTATATCTATAAAACAAAACCTACAAGAATATTATTCAAAGGAAGAAAACAATCTAAGTTCATGCGGGCTCAGATTAAGGAGCATTGTGATAATCATCAAACACATGTTTAATTTATTTTCATTGTTAGTATTTTCAATACTATATTTTAATAATTAAATTCCTTTGAAAGGTCCTCGTCAGTTTCCAAATCCTAGGGAGCACCAGATCAATTCTGTTCTTGAACTAAATTGTTATCAACATAGATCACAGAAAATAAGTCACTAAAGTTCTTTAAGATCAAGATTTCAAGAGCCGAAAGAAAACTTATAAAGAACAGAAAAAAAAACTTATATTCTTTAAGATTTCAAAATTTCAAAGCTATCATGCTGTTCTATAAACCAATTGAAATAGCAGAAAACAATCTAAGTTCATGTGGGCATTAATAATTAAATTCCTTGTTCTTAGGGAGCACCAGATCAATGCAGACTACATTGTTATCAAGATTTCAAGAGCCGAAAAAACACTTATAAAGAACAGAAAAGAAAACTTATATTCTTTAAGATTTCAAGATTACAAAGCTATCTTCTTGTTCTATCAACCGATTGAAATAGCAGAAAAAAAACTTGTAACCTACAGCCGAGTGAAAGCAAATCACACCACAAATAACTTACCAACAGACTGCGCAGATTGTTTGGAATTGTAAACAATTATATAAGTCATTTATATTTATAAAACAAAACTTACAAGAACAATGGAATTTACCTGATTTGTTTTACCTGATTTGTAAAGCACAGATTGTTTCGGTCATATCAAATGTTATTTACTTTAAATATGTAGTAAATATTTTGCTAATAAAACTTCAAATCTATAAATTTATGTGTATATAGTAAATAAAATAGCTTTCAACTAAATTAATTTGAATAAATATTAAATAATTGAATTTAGTGTATTAATGATGTTAAAAGAAAAATGGGAATGAAATTACTTTTAGTTTTATTTATTTACTTCTTGAAACTAGCATTATGGGTTTAAATAAATATTAATTTCATTTAATTAAGGTTAGACATTGAAAGATTGATTAATTAATTAATTATTTAATCTTCGATTTAATTGATGTTGGTAGATAAATTAAGACAATTAATCAAATAAATATTTAATTAATTTAGAAGTGATAATGTAAAGTGGATTGGTGACAACAATTAGTTGTCTACAACCCCAATAAACAAATTATGTTCATTAATTATGGATTGTTTAGGTTAGAGGATTATTTAGGTAGCACTAAGAAGAGGAAAGGAATTCAATTGATTGTTATAACATAAGAAAACTTGTTTCTCTTTCAAAACTTTAGTATTTCCATAGAAGCAGGTTTGCTTCAGACAAAATCCTCGGGCTCCTTAAAATCAACATATCATTAGGATAGAAACCCTCTAAGACACTCAATCTTACACGACTACAACAAGGCTATTTTATGAACTTATGTAATACTATAGTCAATATTAATGCAAATGTTTTTGATTAAGTAAGCAACATTTACAGAGTGATGTACCCCTCACACAGAAAGCCCTCAAGGCCAAGAAGAAGCTAGTTCAAACTAGGACATGAACTAGGACAAGAAGTTTGGAACATCAAGGAGCTTATCCCTTAATAAACAAACAAGATCCATTAGGGCTCGACAAAATAGGCCTAGTAGGCCACACATAGAAAGAGATGACAAACAATTGTCAAACAACAAACAAGGACTAGACAACCCCATAACCTTAGGGGACTAATCTAACTCTTTTAACCCTAGGCCACGAAGAAGCGATAGATTTAGGGAGTCCCTTCTTCTTCCTCTATACAACAGACCAGGAAGACTCAAAATCAAAGTCCACCGAGTGAGGTGAGAGGAGTAGATCCTCAACAGCCACCATGGGCAAAGAGCCATCATGCAATGAGGGAGTTGGCAGCATGGAAGAGGAGTCAAGAGCTATCAAAGGACCAACAAAAGCATTCATTAAGGGATGGGCAGGCTCTGCCTGAATAGCAAAAGTAGATCGAGGCAACAGTGGTTCCACAGAAGGGATAGTCGGAAGAGGAGCCTAACAAGACTCAAACTCCAAAGAAATAGCCAAGGAAGGGTCTTCCTTCTTGGAAAATCCAAAGAGGGAGAGCCAACCGTGAGATGGTCCATGAGAGGATCCTTCCACCAAATAGCAACACCCTTGTGATGAGCAAGAGGGCAACCAAAGGCCAAATGACTAGTGGAGGAACATCTCCTGCATTGAAAAGGGAGGCCCTCATAGTCCAATAGCTACGTCCAAGGAAAATGTTATAGTACAAGTTTGAATATATTAATTGGGCCCTTACTAAAATCTAAATATTAAGGAAAATATTTTAGCAATTTTTTAGTTTCTTTTGGGGTTTAAATATTTAAAACTAGAACCTTATAAAACCCAAAGTATTTTATTATTTACCTAACAACATTATTGACTTGGTATTATACTTTAGAATTTAGTAGTTAACTTTAAATTAGCCAACCCTAATTGATTCTAGTAGAGGCTACTAAACCCAAAACTTCTTTTACATTAACATAAATAATAGTAATATAATGGTTGGTTTCACAAATAGAAGATAAATTGTAGATTTAAATATTTTTTCCTAATCTACTAAACCCAAATTGCAAACATAATTCTATGCTTTAATAAGGATTACATAGACCAAAAATTAGGTTCACCATTGTAAACTAAATTATAGAGAATCTATTACATTAATCAAGTATATAATACATTATAATGAAGCCAACAAAGATAAATAAACTCAATCCTTTCCTTTTTATTACTAATATTTGAATTACAAGATAGTATGTTGTAACAATAGCTAATATAAAAAAATTAAACTACTATTTGTAGCTTCCATAATAATTGCAAGGATTATCTAGATTCAATACAATAGGGATCCACAACCAAACTACCAATATTTCTCAACTAAAACAAATTCTAACACTTCCTTACAAGGTTTTTCTATAACAACAACAATGAATGACCAATACAATCATTACAAATGACAACACACTAAAAAAAATACACTAGATGCATTTTAAATTCCATGACCTTGAAGCTTGTGTGTGGCCTTTTGAAGGGATCATTTGACTAAAAAGGGTGGTTTTTCCTCTACCAATTTTGTTTCTAATCATTCAAATTAGATTGACGCAATAGGGAATTTAATCCATAGCAATATATCTCAAAAACATGCACCTATCATAAGGAAAATGATGCTTGTATTTTACTAGCATAGGCTTGATGCCACGAATCTCCTTGTCATCAATAGAGAAGCTTTTTTTCAAATACTTTTATTCCATGCTTTCAATTTTAATGAAATCCCTCTTCATTAAGAGGGTATGAGTACCTAACACACATCCTAACATGAATGGTTGGGAGAATTCAAAAATAGATAATGCAATGTAAGGGTTGATTACATTCTTGACCTCATCACATGATGCTCATGTTTTATCCACCCAAGTAAAATATCCTTTCTCTATCATGTTAGTTAAGAGTGTTGGTGTATGCAAAAATTATTTAATGAACCTTCTATCATAGTTGCATGAACTAAATAATATTTCAATAGAATTAGTGTGGTAAGGAGTGCCTATTTTACAAAGTTTAAATCTTGTTTGGTCAAACTTCATTCTTTGAGAAATAGTGACATGACCCATGTACAAAATCTTTGTGTTCCCAAACTCACATTCAATATCCCTTTTGAATAGATCTTACTATTGAGAATTCTAGGGATCAAACTTAGGAACCTCGGGTGATCCTTCCATATTTTACAACATATAAAATTATCATCAAAATATTTCAAAACTAATCACCTCATCTAGTGTATTATTCAAATTAGATAGCTTGATCAAGAACCCATGGTAACAAATGAGCTATTTGAAATATGCCTTGTGTATAATCATTGTAAATCTAGATTCGGTGGTAGCTCATTTTCAAGTCAGTCTTTGAGGAATAAGGAGTGGTATTGGCATGCTCACCTTAAAAAAAGATGATATGCTTGACTTCCATAACCATGCTTTTTCCTATCTAGGAAACTTTTATGCTAGGAGAGTTTTATTTATCCATGATTGCTCCAAAAGTTCCATTATAGTTATCTCTAAACACTATCTCTTCTCATTAAGATGTAAAATTTTCTTGAAACTCCACTATAGTAGGTGCTTGACTTCCTAATCTAGAACCACATGAATGTTTAGAATACTAGCTTTTATGATCTATTAATGATCCTAGTAAAATAACACCTTTACATTGATAAATTAGAATATTTTCCTCATTTTAATTTTCATAGATATCTAGTACTTCATCAAATTTCATGTACCATCCATCAGTATTGGATATTCTCCCAAGGTCTGGTTCTTTTCAAACTCTTACAATTTAGATTTTTCATCCTTGAGTTCATTATTGTTTTGCTAGAAATCACACTTGTTAGCATTTCAAATAAATATCTACCTCCTTAGCTTTTGGTTTAGAGGTATCCATCACTATCTTTTCTAGGTTTTCCTTAAATTTCATGGGTTCTTCACCTAATTTTACCTCTTCTTTTCTCCAACATTTATGTCTTGGATTCCAAGATTCCGTGCATGAGAAGAAAATTTTTGTCTTCTAATCTCATTTTTTCTATCCCCTTTTTATGGGAGCTCTTCATCTATTCAAAACTGGGAGGAGGTGCCTTGCAATGGAATTTATTTTGAGGAACTAACTACCTTGATATTATATTTTTCATGACAGATTGTTGACAATTTGTTTCTAAATGTTATTTTATTAAAAACATTTTCTTTGATTCATTCTCCTTATTAACCTCTTTCAATTAATATTTTTACTTTTCCTTTTGTGATCTCCTTATGTAGTTATAGGATTTGTGTCACCTCACAAAGTTACACCACCTCATGTGGGTGCTCTTGGTGATATGACGTGTGATTTTCATCAATGGTTTTAGAAATAATTGTTGGTTTCTTGTGTTGTAATTTCATATTTAATAAGGGATTGGGATAGTAATTTATGAGCATACTTTGTTTTATAGAAATTCCACTGGAATGCTGCTGAAATTTCTCTAGGATTTCCATTTGATGTGAAATCAGCGTTGGTGATCATCTGATATGTTTGGAAGCACACCTTGGTGTTAATATAGTGAAGCTTATTTTTTGGATGGGGTTTTCTTCCTCCAAATGAATTTCCCTGGGCAAACATTGAGTTATGTTGTTGCTCTTTTCTGTGTATTATCTTTCCATTTCGTATTGTTGTCATAAATCAGTTTTATATCAATCCTATTATTGTTCTAAATCACTTTCAATCAGATTTTGAAACCCTTTATAATGCTCCTTTAGATATATCTCTAGTTTTTCAACACTTGGTATTGGCCCGATGAGGAGATGCTCTCCTTATGTGGTTTTCTTTGGTTGTTGTGGGAGTTGTGTGAAGTTCAAAATATAATTTTGCAGGAGTCATGGCAAGTCCATAAAGGATTGATCATATTGGAAAATTCAATGGATATAGTTTTGAGTTGTGGAAATTTAAAATGGAGGATCTCTTTGTTGTGGAGATCAATGGTTAGTTGTGACATGAAATGAACTTTTTGATATCAATCAAGATGATTGAGATGAGTTACATAGGAAGTCAAGGAGCAATATGTTAATCTGATTTTGTGTTAACAAATGTGTATAGTGAGGGCACTACAAAGAAATTGTGGGATAAAATTGCAACATTGTTTCAAACTAAGTGTCTAGTCAATAAACATTTCTTGAAAATAAATTTGTATTCATTGAAAATGAATGATGGGGACTCTATTGTTGATCATTCACATGCATTCATTATCATTGTTAGTCAATAGCAGCCTATTGATGTTAGTGGATGCAAAGGATAAATGCGTAAGTTTATTTTCTTCATTACCCAATTCATGGGACAATCTTCTTAGGAAAATTAGTAGTACATCTTCTAAGTTAAACACTTGAAGAAGTTGTTGCAGCCTTACTAAATAAAGAATTAAAAAGAAACCATAGAGGATTTCTCTAAAGGTGCTCTCTTTGCAAAAGGTCAGTCCAAATAAAAGGAGGGGTAAGAAAAACCAGAGATAAGAATAAATATAAATCAAAAGGTAAGTACAAATCTAGGTAAATTATACTGGCTCTTGTACTTCAAAGACAAAATGTTACAAGGAAAAGGATTGGCGTGACACAAACGACTAAAGTTTTAAAAGATTATATTCATAAGTGACAAACAGCTTGGTTTTCCAAATGGATACATCCTCTCACATTTGATGAATAAGTGACAAACATCTTGGTTTGCATCCTCTCACATGGTTGGTTAGGACTGAGTGGTCCAATTTGGTACCAATATACTTTTTGATATTATTATATTCTTTTCTGAAACCATGTGTTTGTTACTTCAAAAAACCAGGGGTGCTACATATGAGAGATCATCTTCCCATAGACAAAAGAGCAAGCATCCTTGCATTACGTCAATTTTCAATAATTCAACATCCTCTAATTGCAATGGGTGCTAAGTGGACCATTCATTATGAGTGTTGGGTTCTTGTGAACCACTACTCATGAAACATGGGTCAATGAGTTTGACTCAAAAAACTACACAATTGAATACGGTTGAATCCTGATAGCAATATCACTGTGGAAAATGCCTCCTTAGCAATCAAACTGTAGGCATACAAGCTGTAGGAATACAAGTTATAGTATTGTAAATCCAACAGTATCCTAACTAGAAAAGCATCACATAAAAGGTAGTAACCCTACGATTTGTAAGTGTTGCAGAACTATCACCAACCCTCACTACATAATCTAAAAGAATAAGAAGTTACATACTTTAAGGATAGTGGAATTAAAATTCAATTGCAACTGACAAAGCAATGAGGTATACACATACATACATACATGCATACATACATATATATATATATATAGATTTCCTATCAAACATATTGTACAAGACAATGTACATGCACTCAATCTCTTTGAAATAAATCTACACCATACACCATTTTGAGGGACTATTTTGATTAGCCAATAAGGCTACATTTATTATCACCTTTCACCTAGAAAGTTGTCTCAAACCGCACAAAAAAACTTCCAGACACTTGAGACATTCCTCGCCTCACATCTAAAAACAAATTTCAACTTACAACCAATATTTTTATTTAAAAGGCTACAAAAATCTTGTCCCAAGCTCAAGAATTTAGTAGCTCTAAAGCCCAATATTTTTATACCTACTTTTCATTTATTATGAATAGATTGAAGCAGCAGCTATATGGAGACTCATTTTGGTTCATCTCATTTTTTCTTAAATTCTGCTTTTGCAATGTTTTGTAATATTTTTTCCTGCAAACTCTAACCATTTTTCTCATCGGCATCATTGATAGCACAACACAACTTGTGTGAAATCATGAGGTAGCTCACTTGCCATGATTTCAATGAATTTTTTTTAGAAATCTGTACATGGCCAGATCACTTTTAGTTTTTGTTGTGTTTTATTTCATTCTAAAAACAAGTATGTTGTTATCTAGTAAATGAAGGAATTGGTTCTGTGGTTTTATCTGCGGATGTTTTCATATATAAAATTATTGTAATACAAAGTGTTAGACCCTTTTTTTTTCTTCACATGGACACAATTACATTTCAACTACAAAAAAATGCAAATTCCTACTATCTTGGAGGAAAAAAGATAACAAGGTGCCCTCTAATACTTGGAATGAAGTGGAGTCTTTGCCAAATGTTAGTGGTACAGGTGAACCTTCCTCAATTTGTGCCACCCTTGGCATAGTTGAGTAGGTTTCAAAGGTAACTGGGATGGGTTAGATTGTCTTGGATCATATTAACGAGCATTGGATTGAACAAACTCTCCATGAGGTCCAGCAATTGTCCAACAACCGGCCTCTTCTAGTTTGGATAAAAGAAAAATGGATTTATCTATAAGTCTTAATCATGGATTTTTTTTTGGGTTGACATTGAAAAAAGGGAGATCAATTAGGAAAGATTTTTTCCTCAATGATTCTGGAAGTAGATTAATTGGTAGTTTCCAAAGCTCTCTGGATCACTTCGGTTCAAACTTCTTTGGGATGGTTGGTCTTTTGTTGTTCATGCCCTTCCTGGGTTTTAATGTAATTGTTATTGGTTGTTTTTGGCCCCTGGGCAATGTTATTTTGTTTTCTGATGGACTTCATTGATAGATCTCTTATTCAATAGATTTACAGAGATATTTAGCTAAAAATATACAACAAAAAAAATACAGAATTCCAATGCATATAGTATTTATTTCTTATAAAATATACAAATGCATTTTTTCATTTTGGAATCTTTCATTCAAAATATTTGATTACTCATCATATACTTCAGGACAAATGATGTAGGAAACATATTACCACAGACATTGAATCATTATTGATGGATATAATCTCATCAAATGATACTCTATTATTCTTGACTTGCAAATTTTGGTAGATTCACTATTTTCCCAATTGCAAATGTTCTACCTACAAATAACAATAAGATTAATGGATTTTAGGACTATTCTTTGTATTGAAATAGTAATCAACAAAACCTGCCATTTGACTTACCTTCATCACAGAGTGTAAACCTTCCAAGTTGTGGAACATCAAAGAACTTTTCAACACAAATTGAAGCATTGACCTGAAAGTTTTCTTCTTTTCCAAAAAAAAAAATTAAATGTATACTATATTGCATCAAAGAAACCTCTTCTAGCCATAATAGGAACTAGCATGAACACTTGAAATACATTCATTATAGTTCTTAAAAAAAAATTTGGAAATTTTTATATTTCAAATAACAAAATAGAAAAATCTTCCACACATAGTGGGTGTAATGTACAAATTTGAGATCTTAAGTTTTCTCCTTTGTTATTATAAAGAACCAATAAAATTGAGGGTACACAAATGAGCAAACTAATAGTATTCAGCAAGCCTCCAGGTTGGATAATTGTGTAAATTAATCCACTTGATGTCAAAGCTTCTTTAGCAACCTCCTTAGCTTCCAGAACTATACTTAGTGTTTCTAACGTCTGCAATCTAGACACAAGGTCCGGGAAATATTCTATAAAATATTAGATGGCTACCTGTAGAAAAATAATGGTTTTCAAAAAAATTAATTAAGAAGAAGATATTCGATGCAGCATAAGAATATACCATCATGAAATATTTTATTTCAATACAACCACCATAAGCAATCACTGAACTTATCCAAATCAGGAAAAATTACAATGTTCCAAAAACAACAGGATACAATATGATCAACAGACTCAACCAACAACGTTGACTGTAGATCTACATTATCGACAAAAAAGTTAACAATCCTCTAGAATCAACTGATCTACATTATCTACAAAAAAAAATTTAAAAAAATTGACAATCCTCCATAATCAACTTAGAAACTTGTACAAATTTCTGAAACAAATGAATGCAATCCCATAGCAAATAATTGTCACATTCAAAATTTCCCTTTCAAGATGTGCCATATCAATTAAATACTATCATTTAATTATAATATTTATATATATTACTTCCTAATAGTCCAATAGTCATAAATTTCATGACATTTTAGGAGAAAAATGATAGAATTTTATTAAACATGTAAAACCTAACATTAGAAAAATGCTCAAATAATAATATTATCTTATTGAACAACTAAATATTGATAAGTATCCTTTAACAAGAAAACAAAAATCTATTTGAAACAAAACAAATGACATTCTAATTTATTTTACTATTTGAGGCAAGCATACTCCTTTAAATTGTCTACGTTTAATACAAGTACATCTTTCATTTTTCAGTATAGAGCATCACATAGATAGCATGAATTGGTAGCATAAAAAATTAGGAACCTCATAAGCACAAAATCCAAAATAAATAAATGACCATAAACAGTAATACAAGATACAACCCAAACCTTTCCATAGACTACAATCAACTTCTACTCTCAAGAAATAACCAATTGTTATGTACCCCATTCTATTTTATGATAATCAATATTAGTTGGGCACATGTGCTTTGTAAGTCACCCTTGGGTAGCATTAACAAAGGGATGCATGTGCTCTGGAAGTCATCCCACTAGTTGTTAAAATAAAGTATTTACCCCACATGCATGGGATCATGGTAGTTGCCTTTGGAGAAACTCTATATATTGTAATGACTTCTCATTTGGAGAGACACCTTGGAACATTTATATTTGGAGGGTATGCTTTATTTGGAAGTTTCCCCCTCAAAGTGGCATTACAAAGATACTAAAAGAATTTCTATTTCTCTTATTTCTGCAATATTTCTACGTGATGAGCATATTTTGTGTTGCAAGTTCATTACAAGTGGTATCAAAGCTCTTTCCAAGGTTTTTTTTGCAAGTAGCTTTACCAATTGAAGGTTGTCTATAATTGTTGACTATATGCTTTCACCTTGCCCTAGAGGGATCTTGGTGATCAAAAAGTGGGCACAGCCAAAGTAGCATTATATATGTTTACCCATACTTTTTCCAAAAACATATTTCCCTTGCAATTAGTTGTCATTTTTGGCTAAGTTGGATTCCCCATAAAGGATTTGGTGAAGTGGGGTATTTTGGATCCAATACTCAAGCACCAAACAACCTCTATATACAGTTGTGAGCTTCCATGTACCTACAAGTATATCATAAGACCCCTAGGATTTATTTCTATTTAATCCTAGGTAACCATTGGCCTTATGTATTATGTGATGCACCAATAAGCAATTAGTCTTAAGAAGTTACTCACTGCATACCTTGGAGACAGAATAGTGGATTATCATGGGTACAATCTTAACCCTTTGTAGTTAGCATTCTAAAATATTGGTCTAACACTATTTATGAATGGGATAAGTATATTGGTGAGCTCATAGACCAAACACACCCAATAGTGCCTTCCCTTTTTATCCCCACCTGTGTGCTATCTACCCCGACTACAACTATGTCAAATTCTTCTTGACAATTAGGTATTTATCACGTGTTCTACAATTATGAGTGTTCTCTTTGCACAACATCCACTCTTCAATTTTTAGAATATTCTTCTAGATCTGCAGTTAATAATCAGAATTTCAATAAAGAAATGATAATAAATAGCATGTGACTGAAAAATTAAGTACCTGAACATGACACACCACAACTGAACCACTTTTAACAAAAAGGACCTTCTTCTTTATCAGTTTTTTGGTCTTTTAATCAATTTGATGTAGCAATTCCATAATCTCACATTCCTCCACAATGGAGTGTATATGCAATACAACTTTATAGCCAGGAATGAATATCGCCTGGAAAATCATATTTCAAAATACCAGACCGAGACGATATAAAATCAACATACAATTCATTGAACAAACATACATCAATAACTATAAACAAAACAAAACAATATTTCATTGATCATAGTGAGGAAATTTGATTTTATATAAATTTAATACATTACAGATAAAATCATAAATATTTATGTCTAAAAGTAAATTATATAAAATTTTGTGTACCTTATGGTCCAGTAGTTCCAATATCTGTAATTGAGCATCAAACTCGACAACAGCAGGGATGGGTCTTGCTGCAACATCCAACAATGTCTTCAATAAAAATGAGTTCATCATCCATACATTACACTCTTGTATAAACTAATTATCAAGAAAAATCCTTTGAAAAGAAATTCCTTACTACGCTTCTTAATGTAGAAAAATCCAATAGTAAACAAACTTATGATAGATGTGACACATATCATATTGGGCTTCAAACAAAAATTAAAAGTTATGAAATTTTATGGGATGAAAAAATTGTTAACACACTCTTCAGTAAAAGATAATGTGTACTTAACATATATTGGTAATTGCATTTATGATTTCATAAATAATCTTTAGAAGAAACTTATTAGCTAACAATAATGACTAAATATACTTGATCTACCAAAATGAAAACTGCATATTGCCAACACTCAAACCTCTTAAATCATGTATGAATGCAAGATTTATGTCTTATAAATACCATTCATAATGACAATGATATCAAGAACCATCTTGGCAAGAAGTTTCACCCTTCATGCAAAGCAATTTTATTTAGATTGAAAACATTTCAATTCATTTTTGTTCCAAATCAAAGCATTTTCATCACAAGAATATAAAGGCAATTTTACACATTAAAATTTGTATTCAAAGAAGAAAGGCTTGCAGCAGAGAAAGGTCTAGTCATTGATTGTATTTTAAATATACTTTCATTAGAATTAACCATTTGAATATATGGAACATTGCATATCCCTCAACCCTCACACCCATGTTCAATATATTTTGTGATGATGTTTGTCTCACCTTTCATAAGTTTGATGTTTCAATACATTTACTGTGTACCCAAATTTTTGAAGTGTTCACACTTTATATCCAACCTTGAACATGTAACCTTGGTCACCACTATTCTAGTGTGCAACACAATCCCTACCCTTATGATGTCATAAGGACATGAATAAGATGTCCCCTTGCATTGCCTTTTTCTCCACAAATCCAGCAGAGGTTCAATATCTTTTTTACATATCCAAGATGTTCCTTGTTATAAGGGGGGAACTTTGGGACCCAATCTATTGGGAACCCACCAAGAAATTTTTTCCATCCACATGAATCATTTTTTTGAACATATTTGCAAAAGAACAAACAAAATAGGTAAATTTTATTTCCAGGATCATTGATAATCTTATATAACAATCAGATTACCACTTCAAGTTTTCTAAGTTTGAATTCTAACACTTCTAAAATAACCTTTGCAATGTTTTTCACATACAATAATGTCCTTGTGTTCCATGAGAACACATGTCATACTACCTTTGAGGCTATCTTGAATTTCCAAGATGTTATTGGACACAAAGAGGATGTCCCCCCATTTCACCCTTTTTATGAATTTTTTCTACATTCAGTGTACATTTAAATATTTTTTTGGCATCCTCAAGTTGTTCCTTGCTTTTAGATGGGGGCTTGGTGACTGATGTGGATTTCAAAAAAGGATCACCAAACATAATCATACATCCAATTGTATTGATCAAGTAACTGTATTTGTCAACAAGATAATTAAGAATAAATGATAGATTAGTTGTATTTCAGCATGGCATCCCACTTGTGACGTGAAGGAGAAATATTAGTTCAGGTAACCACATAACATACATATATTATTTTAAGAGTATGAATTACAATATAAATTTTATAAGATCATGTGTATATATCTAACTTCAAAGTTTAAATAACTCCAAAAATATAATTGTAACCCTAAAAGTAGAAAATATAAGTACACATTTATATGGTAAAGTGTGCATTTAAAGGATAAATGTATGTTCATTTCGCAAATTATAATAAATGTAGTTGAATAAATGATTAAATGTAATGCAGTGTAAAAAAATAACATTTACCACCTGTTAGGAGGGTACAAGAAAGAGAGTAAAAGCTACCACAACTCATCACAAAGGACTTGCAAAGCATCAGGCCAACAAGGAAGATAGACTAAGGGGTACCTTATAAGGGTCATATCTCTATAAGAAACTAAGTAGTGATATATGTATGTAATAGGTGACGGATTAGGAAGACATCAAATCATATAGAAATAGAGAAAGGAACTATAATACAAAACAGAGACTAAGACCTGCTAATGTAATGGTTATCTGAATATCTATATATATATGGAGTTACAAGAATTCAATGAGTACATGTGTTATGAATGATTTCTATTCTTGGGTAAGCTATACACAGTTTTTTGTTAGATATATAATCTTACTCTATTCTATCACTATACCCTCGAGTATAAACTGGCTACAAAAGGGATACTGGAGTTAGAAGGATTTAATGGTTATATATATATATATATATACATGGAGTTACAAGGATTCAACAGGTACATGTGTTATGAATGATGTCTCTTCTTGGGTAAGCTATACACAATGTTTTATTAGATATAGATTCTTGAATATTACTCTATTCTATCATTGTACCCTTGGATATAAACTGGCTAAAAAAGGGATACCAGGGTACATATCTTCAGACTGTAATTCCCCATTTCCTCTTGCTAACACCACCTTTTAATAAATATAACCCACAATACAAATGCAATGGACTCTTAAAGGTGTTAAAAATTAAAGCATATGTCAATGTTAGTAAAGTGGAACCAGTAATTATTGTTTTCTATAGAAAAATGAAGCAGGTAATACAAGGTTTTTCCATAAAACAACAAGCCATAAATGTTAAAATCACCCAATAGTAGTACAAATACTCAAACTCAAAAAAGAAATGATAGAAGTAAAAAAAAAACATAAACACATAAAATAGTTGTGGCACTAGCAATAATAACACCAACACTAAAATACCATCATTTTCTCGCTCATGATCATCAGTCATCATTGGACAGAGAACTAAGAAGAGGAGAAGCCAGGGAATGTTGGCCTTCTTACCATATTATTCTCTACTTCTTAACTGTAACAACACCATTTGTACAAGTCTCTGACCATTAATAGAGAAATGATGTATATAGTTGTGAGCTACAGGTGCATTTTATTTGTTATTTCCATGAAATGTGATAACAAAAATAAAAAAATGAGTGCAAAGAAAAAAGAAAAACTTGCAATTTGTAGACGGTTTGCTCTATATGTGGGACATGGACCTTAGAATTTCCTAATTGCATACATGGATATACACAATCAAATCTAGGCCAAACCCTATTCCCTGCCTACACCCAGAGCATACTAGACTATGACCTTGAATCTAGGGCTTTTACTAAGTGAACTGGCAACATAAAAAAATCAATATATTACAAAACTGACACTTAGGAGGAAAAATAGATGAAAAGAAATACAATCGATTTAAGTTTCATAATATTTTACAGTTTTATGAAGATGTGTGTTTTCAGTTTCACAGGTTCAGTATTTCACCCGTATTAAAGAAAAAAATCCCTAACTTACTTGGATCAGTAGGAGTAATCATGGCGATCCCGTTGAAATAAAAAGACCCAATTTGCATGCCCATATTTTGATAATAGTTTTTGAAGGCATAAGAGGCATGGTCCACATCTATATTAGGCTCATAGAAAGTCTTGTCAACCTGAATAGCCTGGCAATCTGCTCAACCACTCCCACTGGCCCAATCTAATGTCGCTTGAAGAAGCTTGGTATTTTCCCCTACTATGGCAATGCAAAAGCTCTTGACAGTGGTGTTTTTGGCAAGAATCGAAACAGTACCGGTAAGAGAGTAGACAAGCATGTTGTTTGCTGAGAAAAGCCCCTAATTTTTTTTGATATCTGGTTGTGTCTAAGGTTCTCATTGAAGCTTGTGGAGGGAAAATGAATGAGGGGAGGGAAATAAATTTTCTTTTGGGAAAATTATTTTTGTTATTGTCTTAATTTAAGACAATTAAAAAATTTAAAATATAATTTAAACATAAAATATATGTTTAAGACAAAATTAATATTTTGTCTTAAATTAATGTCTTAAACCTTCTTGTTATATAGTAGTGCTAGAGGAGGGATGTGACAATTATCTTATGTGATAATTATATGGGATTTATTTTTATAATTATTGTAAGCATAAGGCTTTGAGGATCTTATTATATTGCATGGTAACAAGGCTCTTCAATAAGACAATAGCTAAATATCAATATATAGTATATGTGCTAACCAGAAACTTAATTTCATATTTGGTTAACCATGGGAA
>VDFB02105785.1:356893393-356906938 GCA_007258455.2 Sequoia sempervirens
GAGTGCACCAAATATTGAAGTCCTTGACCCAACAAAAAAAATGAATTTCATTATATACAATAAGAGTTGCATGTTATACAGTCGTGCTACATGTCTAAATTGTAATTGGTTTCACTTTGAAACTTGATTAAAGGAAAAATATTCAATTAAAAAATATCTAACCAAGTGGAAGCACTAGATATCAGAGTTACAAATCTAAATTTTAAAGAATTAAAATTTTATCCTTTATGGAAAAAAAGTTGTGTTATACGGTGTGCGTTACTTTTTTAAAATGTTGTTTTATGAAAAAACTAGTTTTCATGGGAGATGAAAAAACAAGTGCAATCTAATTCTAAAAACATTGAAAAAAATATTCTTAGAATCTATAGAAAAAATTTGACGAGACTCTAGTTTGCATCATCTTCAAACTCCTCACGGTTTAGCCACTATAGGTGCTTGAATGTGAAGATTTAGTTAAAAAATAATAATTTCAGTGTCCAATTTGGCCAAAAATTATGAACCACTATTGTGGGATCACCCCTGAGCTTTGATAGGAGCACCTTGGAGAGATCAAATTGTGGTATGTCACCTACATGCTTGTTGTGAGGATCCACCTAGCGATGATGAGAACGCTATGCAAGCAATGGCATAGTGAGACCTCATTATTTCACTTACCCACTGACAAGACGACATTAACATTGGAGGATGTATGATAGATATTACGATTTCCCATACATGGACAATGGGTGATTTACGATAGTGACATAGGATATGATTCCTATCACAAGGTTCTTGACCAAGAGTCTATTGTCTCGGTCAACTGACAAATTGACCTCAAGATGTATAAAGGTTGGGCGTTGAACTTCAGATTGATTGTTGTTATAGTGATTTCAAGGTTGGTTACCCTAGATTGACAGAGAAAAGGATTCAATCCTAGATGAGGGTTGGATTGGCATAGGATGTTATTCAGGAGGACCCAATATGCATGGGGGCTAGTGATGCTAGCCTCCCTTTATCATGATATGCATGACTTTGTGTACTATGATGGCAGAGCAATTGGTATAGGGGTCACTCTTTTACATATATGGGCATGGGAGAAAATTGTCGTGCTTTGATCAATTATCCACATGGCATATGTGAAGCTAGATGATCTAGTCATTTGGAGGTATAAAGGAGCCATCACCCTTCAACACATAGGGCAGCTTGGGATCCCTTACTAGAGGAGAGTGACCGATGAGATGATAGTGTTCCAATGGAGGCCATGGCTACATATGTCGGCTTGGTATGATGATGTACATAAACTATTCTATTATCATCAGACCCAATATATGTAGGGTCATGAGCACACTATGATCAAGAGGTACCTACCAGATAGAGTGGCTAGATAGTTTAGTGAGAGGCAGGACAAGCCCAATGATCAATACACCACCATTTTTACAAGATCAACATGAGAGGTGACTTGGGGACACACTATACTTACTAATGAGGTAGTTGAGGGTTTCAAAAAGATAGTTTCCAGGCCATGGGCCTATGATAAGGGGAAGGATGATGCTCAGACTACAATTGCATATGACGCGTTGTTTGTACCTTCTCCCTAACTTATAGATCCAATAGGCATACCTCTATGAGGGAGGCTGAGAGGGAGGGAAGCAAGAAGAGAATGAGGCTAGCCATATGATGGATAGGATAGAGGGCAGGGCAGAGAGCTAGATGGTCAAGGTAGAGGACATGATGACCAGGATGGCCAACAACATGATGGATAGGTCTCAGGTGCACCTCCACCATCAACTCCACTACATCAGTAGTAGTAGTAGCCACCTATATAGAAATAGCTGGCACAACCACCACCATTAGGGCCAGATCCCCATGAAGTTCAAATATAGTAGTTGTAGGTTGTGACGGCTAAGCGATATCATGCTCGATAGTAGGTGTTGGCACTCACAACTAAGGGAGACCAGGACTAGTAGTAGAGAGATCATGAGAGACAACTTAGGCAGACATTTGATGTTTAGTTGACATAGGAGATCATTCGGTGACATCAGTTAGAGGTTGTGTCTTAGCAGTCATCCTAGTAGGCACAAGGGCTAGTTGGCTAGATAGTGTCAACATAGTTGTATGGCACAATGAGGGAGGAGGTGGTATACTAGTGGACACTATACTTCAAAGGCATTACTCCCTATTGCAGGCAACCTAATTTTGAGCATTGGAGTTAGGTGCAGCTGAGTGCTTCCACCTCTGTTAGGTAGCCATATCAGCGAGGTCATGGGGACAAAGCTAGCAACGGATAAACCTTGTTTGATTTTGTAGACACCCTTTTGTATAGCCTGATTATTTATACAAATATACACTCATAGGCTCATTTTTTGATAGCCTCATGTACATTGTACATTTTGATGATATTCATATGTAGTCATTCAGATATTGTACCATGACAGTCATTTTATATATATATATACAAGATGATAAGGATTCATGATGTGATGTGCCTTTATTTTATACTTTATGGATGTATGGATGCAATGTGATGGATGCACTTCTTTCATTTATATGATATGCGATGATGATCTATGATGTGATGTACATGAGATGTGATGTTATGGGATGGATGTAATGCAATGTAATGGATGTCATATTATGCTTTTTAGTACCTTTCTATGATGTGTTATGGGACAAATGTCATGATATGCAAATGTTTATGTATGGACACATTTCTTTTTATGTACTTTTCTATGCAATTTATGGTGTTGTGATGATGTATGCATTTGGATGTGGATGATACTTAGAATAAAAAATCTATATTATTCAAAAAAACTTAAATGATAATGCAATGGATTATGTTTCCTATTATTATAAATATGTTGTGATGATGCAAGATGTATGCATGCTAATGATTTGTGGATGCAGGATGAATTCTTGATGATGTTTTTGTTGACTTTCATGATACTAGGTTAGCATGGAAAGAAGATAGAAGAATAAATGAATTTTGACCATTGATTTTGAAGATGGTCCATTAACAAGTCCTTGATCCACTGAGACTTTATTAGACGTGGTGATGAGAGAGATGATGAAGATTTTCTCATATCTTGGGATTGGGTTTTTTCTTCATTCCTTATGTTTGATATAACACATAGACATGATGGACCAAGGTATTAATAACCAGGACGACATTGTATCTAGTGAGATGGAATTTGACTCTACAAACAGATAGGATAGTTCTTGTTCATACCTTGACATATGGAAACCTCATCAAAATGTAGTTTAGAAGCTTAGAATATATCAGACCAGACCATATGCAATAGTCAACAATCTACTCCAAACAACCTCCCTACACACAACTAAGCAAGTATGCGCCAATATTATTTTACAAGAATACCCACAAGTATAGAAAATGAAAGATAATGATTGATTCCCCACTCCTTTCTCTCTAAATGTTGAGACATCATCGAGAGGTCATAAGAAATGGGCCATTGAGATAAATCAAAAGAAAAGATCAAAGAAAAATAGATAGTGTTCTCTATATCTCTTGCCAGTTTAATATAGCTAAGGTGATTTCTAATGTTGATGTCCATCATATGAAGGATACATCCTAGGACATGTTATTAGATGGTTTGATTAGGATGATGTGTGTGATATGCCATTGATACAAACTCTACTAACTCATTTACCTATGATTTAGAATTTAGATTTTTCACACTTAGGTTCTCATTTTACGACTTGTGACACTTGATTTTTATTTTCTTTACCAATGGTTGAAAGTGATGATTGATTTAGTACCGATGGAGGTTTATTATAGGTGAAAGAAAAATGGGATGGATGGTTTTGGTTTTTTTGGAATATTTCAATGTTTTTGGGGTTTTGAAATGTTTTGAGGCTATTTTTGGTATTTTTGAAAGTTTATGTAATTTTTTTTGGTTTTTGGTTATTTGAGGTTGTTTATGGTTTTCTCTAAGATATTTTAATATTGTTTGGTTTTCAATTTTCAAATGTTTTGGGGTTTTCCTCAGTTTTCTACTATTTTGGGGTTTTCCAAAGTTTTTGATGTTTTTGGATTTTTTGATATTTGAATGTTTAGGGGTTTTCTAATATTTGAATGTTTAGGGATTTTCAAGATTTCAAACCAATAACCTAACTTAAAAGACTACCCTAGGGGCCTCGGGGGCTTATCAAAGATGAGCCTTACATATGTTATTGGTGCAGGAGCACCCAGGAAACACTAGGCAGTTACACTAGGCAATTAGGAAATCTAGGGTGAATTTTTGTTTTTGAGATGTTGCCATGAAGATCATGTTGACCATTGAGTAGAGGAGATGGGATATGTTTGATCTCTAGGATAGACATTAAGGAAGGGTGAATGAGTTTAGTAACTCATTTTTCTTAGTTTACTAGAAATTGGCAAAAGTTGCAAAATGGTGTATTTTGCAACTTTGCCACAATATTACTGACATGTCTGATCAAGGGAGAATAACTGATTGAGGAACCCTATTTAAGGAATTCCTCAACATTGAAGAAGGGTTGGAAGCATTTTTGTATTTTCTTTGAATTTTGTGAATTGAAGAAAAAAGTGTGTTTTAGTGAATTTATTGATTTTCTGCTTTGAAGTGAGCTTTTAATGGATTGAAATTGTTAATGTGCTTTGTGTAGGATGTAGTGTAGTAATTTCTAAAGCATTGTGTGTGATCTATTAGTCTTCTTCATTCAATTTCAATCACTATTTGTAAATAGTTTGTTTTCAAACTACTGTTGGTTTGAACCAGATAGTTTTGAGGAAATGGAGATTTAGTTCACTTTCCCACTGTACAAATTGTACATCCCTTTGGGAATAGTGACTAGACTCCATGTGTGTAAATATGGTAGGATTTAGGGTTTGTGGGAGCACAGGAGCTATTGGAAAATTCTTGCCCTAGGCGAGCCAGGAAGGTGCTCAGCTAGGAAGACTTGAGTGCATAGCACATATTTTGTAGGGGTGATAAGTTCTCATCAAATTTCCTTTTAGAGAAGGCAGGTGGGAGTCTTTCCAAGGTATGGTAATCAGGAGGAAACTCCACCAACTCATTTGGTCAGTGAAAGACTTGATAGTTTGAGAGTAACCAAAAAATGGCTAAGAAACCCTAGTATTTGGCCATTTTCAAGCTAAGGCTTTGTATGGGCAGTTAAGACCCAAGACCTCAAAAATATTTGAGAGGTGTCCACCTGAACCAAGAATTTCAAAGGAATATTGGGGGTTCTTTGGGAATATTTAGAGAATCAACCTATTTTTTCGGAGTAGGAGGCCTAATTGGGGCTCCTAGGGCTAGTAGCCTTTTTAAGACCCTAATGAGGGTTTGGTGAAAGCGACTGAGAGATGGAGTCAAGTGGACCTTCAAGAATCACAATAGGATGGATTGAAGTCTTTTGAGGCACCTCCACACTCCTGCAAAGTTTAGCTCTTTAAATTGGAGGTTTGTAGACTTTAGGGTAGATTAAGGGCTAAGGAAGAGTTAGAGATATTGCACCAAGATTGACTTGGTAGGTTGAATTTGTGATGGTAGTGGGGTTGGCCAGGAGAACTAGGGGTACCTAAACTTGAAGAAGGTCCTAAAGGTTAAGGTGGTGAAGTAAGATACCAAGGATTCTTGCAAGCAAGACCTAGAGCAGGAATCATTGATTGATTCCTCCAACCCCCTCCCTATCAGTTATACACGTAGAGACCACATAGTTCAACTAACTTGACTTATCAATGATGGGAAATGAAAAATTGATGGAATGTTAGTTTATTATAATGGACTCCTAAAGTAATAACCTAGGGTGTCTTAGGGGCACATCAATGATGGTCTTGCTAATGTTCAAGCTTAGAAAATCATAGTTCGATAAGGTATTATTATTTTATTTTTAATGTTTTGACCTTTTTAAGGTTTTTGATGTATTTTGAATGTTTTGGATTTTAACATTACACTTTTCTGAATGTTTTTGGATTTTAGCTATACAGGATTTTGATGTTTTTCAATTTTCTAATTTTGTAAGTGTTTTTAGATTTTGATGATGTTTTATTAATTTTTTTAGGATTTTCAATGAGATATCCAATAACCTTAAGATCTGCAAGAACCCAATGTGATCCATAATGAGTTTACCCCAGTGTGACACAATAGACTACCTCAAACAAGATGTTGTGTTAGAAGAGCACCTAGTGTTGTTGATGTTGATGAGATATATAGTATCAATGGTTTGTTTGGTATTGGCGACATGAGTAGTGGAGGTGTCAATAGGTAGTCCTTCATCTACTAGAAAGCTATATCACATTTCTCATCCCACTTATAATCTATTCCTTTATGGAGAAGGCATGAGAAAGGATGCATCTTGTCTAATAATTATGTTGTGAACCTTTTGATGGATCACAATCTTCCTTGTAACCCTCTCATTTGTTTCAGTGTTTGTGTTGGTTCCATGTCTAGGATGGATTTCAATTTTTCTAGATCAATCTCTATCCCTCTTTGCAATACGATACAACCAAGAAGTTACCCTGATGTAACCCCAAAGGCACTTTTTTGGATTCAATTGTACCTTGTACTCTTCAAGTATGTCAAAGATGGGTCCCAAGACTTCTATGTGCTCACTCCTTTTTCTTGACCTAGCCAAAATATCATCCACATAGTCTTTGACTATTTTGTTGATCATGTCATGAAAGATAAGGGTCATTTCTGTTTGATAGGCCACTCCTATGTTCTTCAACCCAAATGGCATCATGTTCCAACAATATGTTTCCCATGGACTACTAAATGTTATTTTGCATTGATCCTCCTTGGAAATCATGATTTGATTGTAGCCTAAAAAGCTATCCATGAGTGATAGCATTTCATACCCAGTTGTTAAGTCCACAATGGTGTTGATATTAGGAAGAGGTAAATCATCCCTCAGGCATGCCTTGTTTAAGTCTCTAAAATTTGTGTATATTTTGATGCCCCCAATGGGTTTAGAGATTGGTACTAGGTTGGAAACCCACTCAGGATAAACTATCAGTCAAATGAATCCAATCTCAAAAATATTGTGTAACTCAAGTTTCACTAAGAGTGCTATCTGAGGGTGCATCTTCTATGATTTTTGTTTCACAAGTTTGGCTTTAGGATATACTGCTAAATGATGCATAACCACTTTTGGATTAATCTCTGGAATATCTGTGTATGACCATGCAAACTCATCCCTTCTCTCTTTCAAGAACATTGCAAGTTTTTTCTATTCTTTGTCCAAGGATTCAACATAGAAAGTGATCTTGGGTGCTTCTTTTGTTCCCACATTGATTGGAGTGGCTTTTTCTACTAGAACTGTTGACTTCTCTGGATGCATTTCACTAAGGGGGAGATTGAATCCCTCATCCTTGGGTGCCTCAGAGAGGTTTTCACCTTGGAATTCATCCTCTATTTTTACTATTTTAGGATTAGAAAGTGACACAATATGGTTTTCACTTAGTTATATGCATGTTAGTTGCATGTCATCAATTTTATGACTGGAGGATTCAATCATCTCCCCATAGTATGCCCTTATGTCTAGTTCTATATCAAAACCATCTTTGTGACCTACCCATGGTAAGTTGTCATAGATTCCCATGAATTCTGAGACCGCTTCATATTTTTTGAATAAATCTAGAATTAGTGGTCCTTGTTGGTCCAAGTCAATGAGTTGCAGGTATACTAGGCTTATTTCAGTTGGTTGATTGCTCAGGGTGAAGGATGTTGTGGATATCATGAAGAGTGAGTTATTCTCAAATAGGTTGGAAAAATCAAGGGGGAAGGAATCTATGGTAGTATCACATGATTTTGGTAACCAAGAGGAAGCCTCAGCCCTTTTAGCATAAGCACCTTTGCCGAGAAGGGTAACCTTGCTAGTAGTACACCCTAAGCCAAGATTCTTTGGACATTTCCTAGGAACGATGGGTTCTAGCAAACCATTTTAGTTTTTTTGTAGTTTCTCATTCTTGTTGTAGCCCCATCCCTTCATTAGTTGACATCTTCTTTGTTCAAATCCCCCCACTTGGTGAAGGTGGTAGCTGCCATCTTGATTGTTTTAGCCACTTCATTGCTAGATGTGGGTTTTCCATGGGATTTAGGAGAAAGAGGTAGCTACCCCAACACAAAAGTTTCCTTCATTAGTTTATAGTTTCCACAACCATCATCTTGGATCACTGCCTTGATATTGGGAATGTTCTACACAATGGGTTTTTTTTTCTTTTGAAGTGGATGCAAGGGACAATGGGTCAAAAAATGAGGAGGATGGTGTAGTCCCTTCATCAGTTTTAGGGATCTAGGGTATCTTGTAAAACTTGGCCTCAAGGTTCTTGCAATAGTAAAAGGGCTCAGGATCTCTGTGGATAGTAACTTCTCTTCCCTCAAAAGGAAACTTTACAAATTGATGGTAGGTCAATGCTATAGCTTTTAGGGTGTGGATCCATGGTTAGCCAAGTATGATATTGCAAGGGAGATAAAGTTCTAACACTTGGCATGTAGCCTCTACAATGATGGGTCCCACTTGGATGGGTAGTGCAATGATGCTTTGTGATGCCTGCTCTTGATCATCATATGCTTTGATGGTGGTACTCTTTTCTTTCTCAATAGTATCCTCTGAATAGCCCAAGTTTTTGATCAAATGAAGGGTGAAAATGTTTAGACCAACACCTCCATCTACTAAAACTCTTTTAACCTTGTTCTTATGAATAATTACCTCAAGGTGTAAAGCATGGTTATGAGATGGTTGTGATGGTAGGTCTTGTTCTGAGAAGGTGAGAAGATGATCGGTGATATGCCCGACCATAGTTTGAATTTTTTATGTATCAATATCCTTAAGGACGGATGATGAAGATAAAGCCTTCTCTAAGATTTCCCTATGTGTGAAGGATAGCCTCAATAGTTCAAAGATAGAAATCTATTTGGGGGTCTTCTTAAGATGATCTAGGAGATTTTACTTGCTAGGGTTTCATGTTGGAAAAGTAGGTTGTGCCCTATATTGAGATGGGAATCCTTGAATGATGACCTTGTCATGTCATGTGGTGACTCCACACTCCATACTAGTCCCTTTGATGGTGACAACAATGATGACACTATCACAAGAAGAAATCACATTGGAATAGGTATGTTGCATGTTTGTATAATCCTTAGCCTTTTATAGTGTTATTTCCTTTGCTATGATCTAGCATAGGGTTCTTGTATATCTTGAGATCTTGGTTGCTAGCTATTACCTCAATAGATATGTATTTGCTCTCTATAAGGTCTTGGATAATATTTTTGAGCCTCATGTAGTTCGATGTTTTGTGTCCTTTGATTTTGTGGGAGTCACAAAGGTATTTTTCATTGTACCAGGATGGTTTATCCTATGGTTCTTGGTAGTTTTCAAATTTGGGAAGTGTTATCAGGTTCGACTCTACCAACTTCTTCATGATGGTTTTAATAGGTTCCGACAACTATGTGCACTTGCATTGTGAATAGTTTTTCTTGTTGGGAGTTCACCGTTACATTTTGGTGTTGTTGATATGATTGTTATGGGATGGTGTTTTTTATTGAAAAATTGGTTGAATGTTAGCTATTTCATTTTTTTGGGCCTAGGAGCACTTAGGACCACCTTAGCATCTAACACACCATCATTCATCACATTCTTGTTTTTAGCCCATACATGAGGCTTGTCATTTGAATTGGTGGATGGGAAGTTGTCTTTGTAGGCTTAATTATTTCCCTAGGAGATTAGAGCTCTCTAAATGTTAAGGGCTCTAGGGAAAACCTCATCATAAGAGGTAATGCACTACATCTTCAAGTGGAAGGATAGATCAAGATCTAGATTTGTTATGATGATCCCCACTTGTTGTTCATTAGGAATTGGCCACTTCTTACTATCCCTTCGCCTCCATTATTGCAAGAAATTGGAAAATTTTTCTCATTTGTTCTATTTGAGAGTATACAACTCTTCTAGGCTTACGCCCATGTCAAGATTAAAGGATAAGTGATCTATGAACTTATCGGTGATTTATTGAAAGGTTTTGATACCTAGAGGTAATTGAGAAAACTGATTGATGGTTAGGTCTGTCAAGCTTCATAGAAAGAGATGCATCAAATAAGAATCATTGTAGGAAACCTCCATGCACATGAAATTAAACTCTTTGATATGGTCCACAAGACTTCCTTTCCATTTATATTTATTAAATTTGGTGACTTCAAAATCAAGAGGGAACACTACCATTGCAATTTTTTGATCAAATGGATATGGGAATAGGTTCTATGTATCAAGCTTATTTATCTTACCCATCTAAAGATTGTGCATTTCTTGTGATAATGCCTTAAGTTGTGATGATACATCATCTTTTGGGTTTGGTGGAGGAACATACGTTGCATATTATGGGATGGAAGATGGATTATATGTGGGATTTTGATATGATGAGGTATTGTATGGTGTGTATGGTCTTGTAGGATATTGTGAAGGAGATTATGGTGTTAATTTATATGTTCCTAATGCGTTTGGGTTGATGATGTTCTATTGACGGTTATAGTATAAACTTTGTTGTTGTTGGGTTGCTAAGGTTGGTTGATGTTTTTGTTGTGCTACTAAAGTTGCTTATTATTGTTGCTGCTATTGTTGCTACTATTATTGTGCTAGTAGGGAAAATTTTTGTTATTATTGTGATGCTAGGGTTGCTTGCTATTTTTTTGTTGATAGGGTGACTTCTTCTTGTTCTTGTTGCTATTGGATGACTTGTTGATAATCCTGTTGTGCTTGTTGTAAAGAAAAGGTGTGTGCTTGTAATGTAGGATCAGTTGGTTGTTGGGACATCTATGATGGGTTTTGGCTATTGATATTTTGAGTGGGTTGCAGGTTGTTGATGAGAGGTTGGGGGTTCCCTTGGTTTAACATTCCTTGTAAGAAGGTGGATTGGGATGGAGGAATGTAAGCTTAACATCCTATTTGATTTTGAATGGTGAGGGACCATGGGGAAAGATGATGATGTGCCATTAGGCATTGCAATGGTAATGACATATTAGGACCTTGAGTCCATTGATTAAAAAGGTTGCCTTGTCTAATTTCTTGGGGATTTCCTTTGTGTTAGAGATGTGCCCAAGGTATTACCTTGGTTGATGGGGTTCATGACAAATTGGTTGTTTTTATTTGGGTTGATGAGGACTAGGATGGATTTGTTTTGTGAAACAAGTGGTGCAGATGAATCAATTGGGCGATTGGATAGAGATTTTCCTATTTTTGTTAAAGGTTGACTTTACATAAGGGTATTGGCATGCCCTTATTGGTCTATTTGAGATACTTGGCCTATAATTCCTTACATAATTTTGGGAACACTTGTGGTATTTGTGGGGATGGATTAAGATGGATGACCTCGATATGTTAAGGTTGTAAAATATTCATGAAGTGTAAGTGGTTTATTTTGATGTAAGGGATGTTCAAGGATGAGGGGAGCACCAAAGGTAGGTGTCCAAGTGGTTGGTTGAGGTGGATTGGTAATTGGGGTACCCACAAGCGTGTTGCTTTCAAATGGAAGAGTATGGCCAAAGTCCCTAGCAAGATTAGTTGCAATACTAGGAATGGATATTTGATTTAGCCATAGCAATGGAGTTGTTAAGCCTTGCATCAAATATTGTGCAACAAAAGATGGGGAAATTGTAGATACATTTTCTAAGGCTTGATGTTTTTATTTTTACTCCATGATTTCCTCCCTTGTAAGTTCAAATGGGTTTTTTGTAACGTCTTCTATCTCATATGGCCCTAATGGAGATGAGGGTTGTTGTGATGGCGTAACTTGACTTCTCAGATCGAATTCTTGAGGATTGGGATCACTTGAGGTGAATGACTTTGATTTTCTCCTTGATTATCTTGTGTTGTGATCTTGTCTTTATCATAAATTTTGGGGCACCTATGGGAGAGTTGTGTTGAGATTTGTAATGTTTAAACTTCTAGTTGACTCAAATCCTGGTAAAAGGGATGCTCTAAGTCTTTTTGGAGAAATGATGAAAATGAGGGATGAAAAGGTGAATGATGTGGGAAGTGATCTTTGTAAATATTTTGGGACAACACTTTTTCCTTAAATTTGATTGTTTGATGTTTGGATAAACGATGTTTATGAACTTGTGAATCTTTAGGATAGACTCATGACCTTCAAAATAAACTAGTCCAAAGATGATAACCAAC
Source organism: Sequoia sempervirens (assembly GCA_007258455.2). Taxonomy (NCBI): domain Eukaryota; kingdom Viridiplantae; phylum Streptophyta; class Pinopsida; order Cupressales; family Cupressaceae; genus Sequoia; species Sequoia sempervirens. The sequence continues at coordinate 356,905,520 of VDFB02105785.1, forward strand.
TTAACAAAATGCATGGAAAAGGATTCATTTCACATACAATGTAGTTAAGTTAGGTTTTTGGTTGATAAATGTCTAAGTCCAAAGTGTTAGTGTATTCTAAATTTTTGCAAAGTTTGGTGAAGAGAAGGATGAGTTTTGATGAATGGATGGATAAAATGTTTGACCTATAGACACGCAAAATATGCATACAGGTCAATCCAATGGTTTAATCAAATTTCATCCCTCATAAATCATTCAACCTTTATCTTGCATCATCCATTTAATTAAATAAATCATGACTTTATTTAATTGAAATCCAATTCATATTTCTCCTTTTCTTATTTAAATAAATCAAATATCCAAGTCCTAAAAGTCAAAATAACCTAATCATCATTAATTTAATCTAACCATGATTAAATGATAATCCTCACCACTTGCATTCTCTAGATTTAGTCACTTGCACAAATAAATCAATTTATTGATTTATTAAAACTCTCATTTTCACTCAACATATCCCTCAAGTTTGAAAATCATGACAAGTTGATTTGTCCCCCCAACATTGCATTTATTGCTCTTTTTCTTGTCCTCCTCTCTAAATTTATTGCAAAATTTGAATTCAAATTTCCCCCCTCTTGGGCACATTTTCCAAATATTGCACATGCATCAACCACTCACATGATGACAAGTGGCCTCTTTTCATTGGCTTGTTTCTTAGTCCCACATTGGTCCCTCTTCAACACTCAACATTTGAAAATCTACAAATAGAGGTTTCATCCTCAAGCAAATCCTAGATCATCTCCACAATTTCATCCAAAAAAAACTTATGCAAAATCACTCTTCATTGAAGAACTGATTTTGCCTATCCATCATCTTGATCATCAAAATATCATATCATGGAGCTTAATCAAGGATTGGGAAAGGGATTCTTTCCATAGAAGCACCAATCCACTATAAGATGCTAGTTTGATTATTAGAATGATGCCTTTCTATGTTTTACTTGTTTCTTTGGATTTATTCTTGTGATTAGATGAATATTATAGGGGATCTTTTATTTTCTTTGGTTTACTAACAATACTAAGGATTTTTGTTTTTGAGCCAATGCAGATTTAGGGTCTCACATTATAGTTGCTAGAAGGAGGGCTAGATTAGTTATAACTTTTGTTTCCACTAATTTTTCTTTGGCATCTTTATATCACTTCTAAGCTTCGCTTTTGTTGGTTTTCAAATGGAAAATGTTTTATTTTCTATTGAAAGTATACATTAGGGGTTGTTTTGAAAAGCATGTAGTTTGTGTTTCAAAGGTAGATGAAGTAAATTAGAAGTGTTTGCTTTGAGGGTAACTCTGATGTTTGAATGAGTGGTACTCCTATTCTTTAGAGAGTTATACTCTTGCATAAATAGCTCTATTTTTTGCTTCACAATTTCATTTTCATGTGCAAA